>BQNB010004551.1:33300-107099 GCA_026074375.1 Tanacetum coccineum | reverse complement strand
TAGCTTAACGATTATGATTTAAAAGCAAACGCGTAAAACCCTAAAAATAATTAGTGGATTAAATAATGTAATACAATGACCTAAAACATGAGGTGTTATAGTAAAAATCGATCACCAACATTGAAAATGCGGTTTTTGATCTTTGAGTCGTGAAGTTTCTTCGTCTTCTCTTTATAAATAAAATAATTCTTGTAAGCTTGATCTTCAAGCTCATTAAGTTCTTTCAGTTGAAGCTTCCGGTGATCACCCGCGGTTTTAAGATCGAAGTTAGCATGTTTCAAAGCCCAATATGCTTTATGCTCTAACTCAATAGGTAGATGGCAAGACTTTCTGTACACTAACTTGTAAGGTGTACAACCAATCGGTGTCTTAAAAGAAGTACGAAATGCCCATAAAGGATCATCTAGTTTTTCAGACCATGAGGCACGGTTTTCTCCAACCGTCCTTTCCAGAGTATGTTTCAAACCTCGATTGGACACCTCCACTTGACCACTTGTTTGAGGGTGATAAGCGGTAGCTAGACGATGTGTGACCCCATATTTAGACATTACTTTAGCAAACTGATCATTACAAAAATAGGTCCCATGATCGCTTATAATAGCTCTAGGTGTTCTGAATCGGGCAAAAAGAGATTTTAAAAACTTAACTACAACTCTAGCATCATTTGTGGGGAGCGCCTTTGCTTCAACCCATTTTGAAAGATAATCAACGACTACGAGGATGTATTTATTCCCATGCGAAGACAGAAATGGTCCCATAAAATCGATCCCCCATACATCAAAGATTTCACAAACTTAGATAGCGTTTTGAGGCATCTCATTTCGTTGTGAAATTTTACCTTGTCTTTGACACGTATCATAAGATTTGATCATTGCATGGGCATCTCGATATATGGTTAGCCAAAAGAAACCGGCATCAAATACTTTTTGAGCGGTGAGATTGGCACTATGATGGCCCCCGGTAGGTCCTTCATGGCAAGCTTTGAGGATATCAATAGCTTCTTGCCCATGCACACACCGTCGAATGATTTGATCTGCACAGATCTTGAATAGAAAGGGATCGTCCCAAAAGTAGTGTTTGACATCTTTAAAAAACTTGTTTTTTTGCTGGGATGACATTTCCTTGACGATGAAATTCCCTGCATAGTAGTTTATGAAATCTGCAAACCATGGGGTACTATCAATATGAAGAGCAATCGATCCAAGAGTTTCAAGGGGAAATGTTTCCGTGATTTCCTTGTTCTCAAATTTATCTTGATGATGGTTCTCAAGTCTGAAAAGATGATCGATGGCCAGATTCTCTGCTCCTTTTTTGTCTAGGATGATAACATCAAATTCTTGGAGTAAAAGGATCCAGCGCATTAGTCTTGGCTTAGCATCCTTTTTAGCGAAGAGGTACTTTATAGCAGAATGGTCAGTATACACTATGCTCTTGGACAAAACGAGATATGACCGGAACTTCTCAAAAACGTACACTACGGCAAGCAATTCTTTTTCGGTCATAGTGTAGTGTGCTTGAGCTTCGGTCATTGTTTTGCTGGCATAGTGAATTGGTTGGAAATTCTTGTTTTTTCGTTGCCCTAGGACTGCCCCAATTTCAAAGTCGCTTGCATCACACATAAGTTCGAAGGGCAAGTCCCAGTCGGGAGCAATCAAAATTGAAGCCTCGGTTAATTTTCTTTTAAGTGTATTAAAGGATTCGATACACTCTTTTGAAAAGAAAAATGGAGTCTCTTTTTCAAGTAGGTGAGTCATTGGGCGGGCTATTTTTGAATAGTCTTGTATGAAACGTCGGTAAAAACCGCATGCCCAAGAAAACTACGGACAGCTTTCAAGGTAGTCGGGTGAGGGAGCTTGGCGATAACGTCAACTTTAGCTCGGTCAACCTCAATTCCTGACTTAGAGATTTTGTGTCCAAGAATAATGCCTTCCTTTACCATAAAATGGCTTTTCTCCCAGTTTAGGACCAAATTGGTGTCTTCACATCGTTTTAACATTTTTTCCAAATAGGATAGGCATGTGGAGAAAGAATCCCCGAAGATTCAGAATTCATCCATAAACACTTCCATTGTCTTTTCAATCATGTCATGAAAGATTGCCACCATACATCGTTGAAACGTTCCAGGTGCATTGCATAGCCCAAAAGGCATGCGGCGATAGGCGAACGTTCCATATGGGCAAGTGAATGTTGTCTTTTCTTGGTCCTTCGGGTCTATAGGAATATAAAAATAACCCGAGAAGCCATCGAGGAAACAATAGTATTGATTTCCTGCGAGTCTTTCGAGCATTTGATCCATAAAGGGCAATGGAAAGTGGTCCTTTTAGGTAGCTTCATTCAACTTTCTATAGTCAATGCACACTCTCCACCCTGTGACTAATCGAGTCGGTATTAAATCATTTTCATCATTTTTGACGATGGTCATGCCACCCTTCTTCGGTATACAGTGCATCGGGCTTACCCATGGACTGTCAGAGATCGGATAAATTAATCCGGCGTCAAGAAGTCTTTCAACCTCTTTTTTGATAACGTCATGGATTTTTGGATTTACCCCTCTTTGATGCTGAACCGTTAGTTCGTAGTCCTCTTCCATGAGAATTTTGTTTGTACAAAACTCTGGGTCAATACCCTTGATATCTGAGAGTTTCCAAGCGATGGCTCGTTTGTAGGACTTTAGAACCTCGACCAGAGCGGCCTTTTCCGCATTCTTTAAATCTTTCGCAATTATGACAGGCAACTAGTCGTTACCTTCCAAAAATGCATATTCTAAATGAGGTGGCAAGTCCTTGAGTTCAACCTCAGGATGCTCATTAACTGAAGATTTTTCATTGTTTGCTTTACAAATTTTAAGATCTTTTTGAATTTCTGGCAAATAGCTTCCTTGATTGGGAGGGGTTGGTGATGGATCACTATTAAGAATTGCTTCGAGGAGAAGAATATCTCCATCCGGTTCATAATACGTTGGATCAACTTCCGGTGAAGTTGGATCATCCTCTAAAGCAAGAAAAGAGTCGGCTTCCTCAAAAAGGAGAAAATCACTGTCCTCGAATGGAGTTAGAGTCGGAGAGGAAGTAGAAATGATTGGATCATAGTAAGGAGTGGGATTGCCACTCGAGATCATATTAGAGAAACCAAGAACTTCTTGAGAGTACTCTTCACAAGCCATTTCAATGTCGTCGATTCGGTTTGCCGACATCTCATTGTAATTAGCCGAGTATCTCGAAGTTTGATCAAGGTTGAAAGTAATGGCCTTATTGCCAACACGAAGAGTTAATTCTCCTTTGTACACATCAATCAAAGCATGTTCGATCTTTAAGAAGGATCTCCTGAGAATTAAAGGGATTCGGGGATCGGCATCAAAATCTACGACTACAAAGTCGGCCGGGAAATGGAACACACCAACTTTTACGGAGACATCTTCGGCGATACCGATCGGATGAGTGATCGAACGGTCAACTAGTTCAAGAGTCATACAAGTCGGAGTAAGTTCCGAAAGAGAGAGCTTTTTCCACACGGATAATGGCATGAGATTTATGCTAGCGCCAAGATCGGCCAAGGCTAAGCACTCATCCATCCCGGGAAAATCACACGGAATGAGGAACTTGCCGGGGTCCCTAAGTTTTTCAGGTAACTTGTTTAGGATGACTGCCGAGCAATGCTCATTCAAAGGAGTTCTAGCCATTTCACTTAATTTTTCCTTGTTTCCGATTAAGGCTTTAAGAGTCGAGGGAAATTTTGGCATAAGAATCAAGGCATCTGCGAAGCTAATTTTGAAACTCATATCTTGAAAGATTTTGTAAAAAATTTCTCAATTTGATCGTTAGCTTTCTCGTGTTTCCTTTCATCATTTCTTCTTGACGGATATGGAATTGAAATTCTCGGGTTAGGCATCAGAGCACTAACGGGAGCAACAACGGGCTCAGAGATTGGTTTATGATTTTTGACATGGAAAACTGGAGGTTGGACGTCTTCGGTGCCTTCGTTATTAGTAGGAGGCATCGTGTCCTTTGTGACCTCGATATCACGTTCCACTACTTTAGGAGAAGAAGTAGTAGGAATCGTGGGTCCTTTGTAAGCAACACCACTTCGGGTGGTAATACCTTTCAAATCCTCCTTCGGGTTAGTAACGGTGTTACTTGGGAGAGTTCCCAAACCTGAAGATGAAGCAGTATTGGCATTCACGAATTTGGAAAGCATGTTCGTTAAATTGGTCATTTGATTTTGCAAGTTTTGATTTTGGTCTTGCATGTTTCTCATGACCGCATCATTGGCTTTGACGTAGCTTTCAAAATCGGTCTTTATCACACCTTGTGTTTGAGGAGCCGAAGCTTGGTAAAGTGGAGCTTGGTGAACTGGAGGTTGATTTACCGGGGGTTGATAAATTTGTCTTTGGTTGTAATTGTTTCCTCGATTTTGGTTGAAATTATTTCCTTGGTTGTAACGGTTTTGATTAGTTCCTTGATTGTTTTGATTGTTTTGAACGGGAGGAAAACAACGGGAGGAAAAACCGGGAGGTCGAATTTGATTAGCAATCGGGACTCGATAACCGGTATTTCCTTGGTTGTAGTTAGCTGTGGCGGCTTGAGAGACATACTCTTGAATATTGTCACGAATAAACGTTGCATTGGTGGGGGACAATTTTGGTACGAATGAGCACCACCACAAGTAACACAACTTTCCTCGACCGCTTTCACGGGAGTGGGAGCTTGGGATTTCTTATCAAGAAGTAAAGCTTTCACCATATCTTTCAATTCAGCAACATCGGGAGAAATACCAGGGGTAGAAGTGCTCGAACTCACTTTTGCAACAACCGGTTTGTTACGTGAATTACGAACTTTGGATTTGCTTTCAATGATTCTTAGGCAATCCGGGGCATTTTTATCCAAAAGTACCACCCGCGGCGGAATTTAACGAATCTTGATCATTAGAGTTCAAGGCATTGTAGAATGTATCGAGTTGACGCAATTCTGAAAATCCATGATGTGGACATGCTCGAAGAAGATCGTTGAATCGGTCCTATGCCTCAAAAAACGTCTCATCAAATCTTTGTTGAAATCTCATGATTTCATTTCAAAGATTTGTTGTTTTAGAAGGAGGAAAGAATTTGTTGATGAATTTCGAAACAAGTTTCATCCCATGTTGAATCGATCGAGGGCGTTCTTTCTCAAGCCAATCCGGGAGGCCAACCCTCGAGGGAAATGGGAAAAGCATAAGCTTTATGACGTTCTCGAGACGTTCTGGGAACTTCATCGTAGAAGTGTCTTGTTGAAAATAACGGGATGTGAGGCATACAGGGTCTTCTTTGGATGTTCCAAAGGAATTGCTTGTTTTTGACCAAGGGTAAGCAAACCGTGCTTAAGCTCAAAGTTGTCGCGGTGATCTCTGCACAACGATGGAATCCTCGTAACCCTGGTGGGTGCTATGGAGCAATTTGAGCCATAGTTCGATTTCGTCCATCGAAACTACGGGTGGAGTGGATGGATTTTTTAATTGGTTCTTCAAGATTAAATGGTTCAAAAAAGCGGTGGGCTTGTTGTTGTTGATGGTTAAGATTACGGGATTGAGAACGAGTGCGCATGCACTAAAATATAAAAATAAAATTTACACTACTTTTTTTGTTCTTTTTGGTTTATCAAAAATGAATTCACATAATATACTATTGGGCTTTCCCGGCCCATCAGATGGGTTGAGATTGCAACCAATAGTATTCTTCAATTACGGCTCCGGTTTTGACTGTTGATTTGTTGAGTTGACTTTGACTTGACTGATCTGATCTTTGGCTTTGCTTTGGCCTTGTCCTTTACAGCTTTTCCATTCCGTGTCTGGTTTTGTCATTTTTTTGCATTGTTTTCTGTCTTTTGGTGTGATATCCTTTTCCTGCACAACACAAGTGTAAAACAAACATATCTTTGGCAGTTTCTGTCTGTTTTTGGTCATTTAAGTCCGTTTTTAATGGAAAAAGGTATGTGTATTTAAGCACATACCATTTATGCACAAGTAGAAGCTATTAGAAGTTATGACTTAGTTTTGCCTAGTGGCCTAGTGTTAGTTTTGCCTAGTGGCCTAGTGATTTGTTTAGACAATTTCCATTATGTACCTTCTATAACTAGAGGTTTTGTTTTAGTTTCTCATTTGGTTGGCAATGGTTTTATCCAATGTTTTACAGATTATGAAATTTCAGTTTATAAGAATAATGTTCTTTATTTTAATACTATTCTGAGTGATGTTGATTAATAGATTTATTCACCCTTTTTTAAATATATAAATATAAATATATAAAAAGGATTAAAATCCACAAAATCAATGAAACCGAGAGTATAAGATATTCCCGGGTGGTTTATTCCCAACGAAGAGCGAATTGGAAAGTCGGAAGTTGGTTTGAATAACAATGCTTGAATGGAAAAGATTTGGGTTTGATTTTCTAAAACTACGGGAAAAATAAGACAAACTATACTAAAAACGAGAACGGGAAGCTAAAAAGACACACTAAAAACTAAAAACTTGAAATATTAATCCTAAAGTGAATTTTTTTGCTTTTCCTAATATTAATTGACTAAAAAGTAAGAATAAAGAAAACTAGAACGAAAACGGAGTTAAATTGAGTTCAAAAACGAGAAAACGAGAATCGGGCTCGAAACCCGTTCTTTAAAAAGTAAAATTTTGCAAACATGACCCTACGAAAGTTTTTCTATTTTTCCTAAGTGAAGAATGATAAAATAAAATTTTCTAAAAAAGAAAAATATTTTTTTGATTTTTATTTAATTTATTATAATTAAAAAACAGTTTTAAAGAAAATAAATGTTAAAAAATATTAAACGATTATAAAAAATTCTGAAAAATTTAGAGAAAATCAATTAAATTATAAAGATCCTAAGAAAAATTTAAAACTGAAAATTTAGCTTATAAATAAGCTGTTATTAAGCTTAGAATGGCTGGTGGTTAAATGGGCTGTTTGGGCTTATATATTTAAAGAAACAAACTCATACCGGATGAGCTATTGTAGCACAGCGGTATGAGTTTGTGAGTGTGGGTGGCTTTGAAAAGGGGGAGGTCCAGGGTTCGAGCCTGGGCCTCTCTCTTTTTATAAAAACTTTTTTTTTCTTTTTTTTTCTAAAACTTATAAAGGACACAAAATTAAGCAAATTTAAAAAAAGAACTTTTTTCAAAACTCACAATAAGCTGGGAAAATAAGCACAAATAGATGGCAGTATTAACTTTTTAAGCTAAGGGCTCATTAAGCTAAACTAACTGTTGGGCTTTTAAAAGGAAAATAAGCAAATGAAAATCTAAAATAAGCACAAGCAGGCAAGCACTAATACCTAATAAGCAAGACCACACAAAATTAAGCCATAAAGAATAAGCAAATAAGCCAGAAAACCTAAATAAGCTAAGGGTCCAAACTGGCAGACCAAACAGTCAAAGTGGGCTCTTTGAGCTTAAAAATAAGCTACCTAGAGGGGGTCCTAAGCTTAAGGCTTCCTAGGGCCTATAAATTGGCTTATGGGGAATCTATAAATGCAAAGAAAACAAGATTAAAAGCTTAATTAAACTAAGAAAAAGGGTCTGAAAAGCTGGTGCTAGCACCAGGGGAGGCTTAACAGATTTAAATGGGCAATAAGCAAGCTAAGGAAAAAGCTTCAAAATAAGCTCAAAATTCAAGAGTAGCTTAAAACAGATTGAGCATAGCTCCTATTGAGCTTATATTCAAATTTTTAAGAACTAAAAACCATTTAAGCTATCTGATAAAATGGATTAAAAAGAGACTTTGACACTAAAAACTTTGACAGTTTTTTTAAAAAGAAGACAAGTTAACCAAAAAGACTTAACTACTAATCTATTTAGACACTTAAAATAGACTCAAAACAAGACTCAAAAAGTGGATTTAAGAAAAACTTAAGCAAGAAGCTATGAACTGTTTTGAGATAACAGTTTTGAAGGACACTTAAGAGAAACTCAAAAACAGACTCACAAACCTATAATACTTTTAAAAACAGATTACATTTGCCTAAAAATGGATTGAGAAAAGTGACCAAAAGACCCAATGGATTTTTAAACAGTTTTGACCCGTTTATCACCCTTGTGCCAAACACCCCCTTAAAAACTGTAAAACTAATTTAACACTAAAACATACTCTAAAAAGCATTGAATCATGAAATCAGATTAATAACTAAGATTAATAAGGACAATTTAACTAAAGTCTTAAAGAAATAAGCACTAGGTATCAAGCTAAACTCATAAGCAGTTGAAAGGCTTATTAAGGCAGACTTAATGAAAACATTAGTAAATGAACAAAACAAATTATGAAAACTTAAAACTAAAGCTAATAAGAAAATTAAAGATAGATTAAGAAACATTTAAACTCTAATAAGCATTATAAGCAGAATAAGCAGAATTTAAGCAATGCTACAGTAACTTTTTAAGAAAATGAAAATAAGGAACTTACAAGGACCCTTGCTCAAAACAGGGCTTATACAAAGATTCTACAAGCTCTAGCTTGTTAAAAAAAGCTAGTGGGGGTCCATAAGCCCATCCCTTTTTGGCTTATCATCCAGTATTTGCTGAGGTATTTTTAGAGTGAGAATTTTTTTTTGATTTTCCTTAACAATTTATATATATTGAGTTACTTTTTAGTTAAATAGGTTACAAAGCAGCTTAAGAAAACTTAAATTAGCTTATGTGAGCTTTTAAAAACATAGAAGAAACCTTAATACTTGAAAACAGATGGTGAAGACTTAAACTTAAATTTCATTTATAAAAGAAAACAGATTACAACTTAATTGAAAAACAACTTAAACTAGGTTAAAACTAAAAAAACTAAGATTCAAAACTAACTGCCCCAATGGGCTTACAAGATGGCCTATTTATATTAAGCTAATGAACATTCTAGGTCTTCTTTCTTGTCTCTTCCTCTTGTGTTTGTTTGCTGAGGCAGAAAGAATGTGTTTTTGTTGTGTGAGTGAGCCACAAGCACCATCTATGCCGTCCATTTTGAGTAGCCAACAAGTCTTATGATCATGAGCATCCATTTTCCTTGACGAATTGGAAGCTTGGGGATTACCAAGGTGTCAACAACCCATGTGGGTGTGGGGTTTGATGAATGGTGATGTTTTTGGCAAGTTGCGAAGAGGTAGGGGACAAATGAACAGTGTGGGGTTAGGGTTTGTTATTTGGCAGGAAATGGGAGAGGGAGATGTAGAGTGTTTAGTCTCAAGTTTGAACTTTGAGAAAGTGTCAAGTTTGGCCCTTAAACCTTTGTCTTTCTATTGCATATTTCGTCCTTGGGGTGGTCATATTTGGCCCTTGTAGTTGAAAAGGCTTTGCACCGTTAGTCCCTTAAGGACTAACAGGATAATGGTTAATACGTTTTGGGCTTTAACGCCCGTTAGGTGGTTTGGGCTCATAGTTGGGCCGGGTAAGGTTATAAGGAGAATTTGGGCTTTGGGTATATTTAAAAGGGTTATAAGTAAGTGGGCTGACCCGGGCCCACTAGGTGGGTACGGGTGGGCCCACTTTTAGCAGTTTATGTTTTTGGGCTCGGTTTTCAATGCTCTTTTCAATGCTGTATCCCGGGGTTGACTTTGACTTCGTCTTGACTTCATTAAATACTCAGATGTTGTCGAGTCGATCCGGAAATTTCCGTTTTAGCTCCATTTTTAATCCTTTTGAACCCTTGGCCTCAGTTTTTCGCGCTCATTCCAAATCCGTGCTTAGTTTTATCCGGTTTGGCTTTGTTTTTGTCCTTTAGTGAATATCCGGTACCTGCACAGTGCAAACACAAAATAGGCATATTTATGGCATTTTATGTGCGTTTTTGATCGTTTAGGGTTGATTTTAAAGGTAAAAGGTATGTGTAATTAAACACATACCAATAACACTACATGTGCAACACCGGTTGTCTCATCCACAACTTCCTTAGCCACTCGTAACCTTGTTAATAATATCTGAGCTTCGAACATCAAAGCTGAACAACAATAGTATTGTTATTAGCAATCCAATCAAACACTTTTATACATATATTAAGCACTCATCGGGTAAAAAAAGAAAAAAAATACAATGAAGGTAAGAATTATAACATAGCAGATTGATTTAAAAAGGTCATGACCTCCTCAAGGGTTGTATCATACTAATACCCTTTCATCTTTATTTACACACATAAGGGGTCGTCATACAATCCCTATTTAATTAGAATTTCACATTATCGTTGCTTACTTTAATCACCAAATACACCATAGTCGTTTAACCACTCCAGCTCTCAAATTCGAATTGTTCTTTCTGCACACCAAAAGGTAATGGACAATGTCATTAAAATATTTAATCAAACACATGATATACAACATGAACAAATTAACAAATTTCTTCCATTTAAACTTAAATTTCCAGGAAATCAACAATCCAACTCATCAATCACAAAAATAAAATTGAATAGCTCAAACCCTTAGGTTTTGTTTAACCATTAAAACACAAATTTTAATCAAATAAGAAAAAAACACAAACCTTTTTTTAGCTTCAAGATTGGGTTTTGCTTCCTGTGAGTCACACACCCTTTAAGATCAGTTAGGGTGGGGTTTTAATGGGACGATGGTTTGTATACCTAATTTATCCTCTTGGTTTTCGAGTCGGTGTGGGTTATGCAAGGGTTACAAATCATGAAGGCAAATAAACAGACGGAGTGTTTATGGGCTTTTATGAGCTTGAGTCATAACTATTCAAAATTAAATAATGTGTACTGAATCTTTATATAGATATAGACTAATTGAGATAGAGGGTATATTAGTAATTATATTTTAAATTTTTAAGCACAACTTTTACATTTTTCATATGTAGTATAGATATATGTAATATTTAAATGAGTAAACTGCAAAAATCATCCATGTGGTTTGTATTTTTTGGCACTAATCATCCCTAACCGATACTATTGGCAATAATCATCCCTAAGCGCTGAAATGTTCAGCAAAAATCATCTTTCACCACGAATTATGAAGGGTAATTATGTCATTTAAAACACACAGTGATGATTTTTGCCAAAACATGTTTAAACCAAGGGATGATTTTTGCAGTTTTACAAAAAAAACTAATATTCACAATTATAATTATTTTTTACTTTTTTTTAATTAAATCATCACTTCATTATAATAATAGAATTTACAACAAATTAGAGGGGAGCAGAGATACTATCTGGGTCTTCACTCTTTTGCGTCAAAGGCGATATTATTATTATATTTATTTAATTCTATTATATTTAATTGTAATTTACTTATTATTATTATTTTTTATTTATTATAAATCACTTTATTAGAAATTTAAGGGATTTATAAAAAAATATTGGGAAGCCGAGATATTATCTATACCTCCACTCCTTGATGTGTGTGTTTATCTAACTGAGACTTTCGCCTTTGACACAAACCATGATGGCTAATTGATGCGGCACAACGTAAACGTGTGAGCGGAACAAAATCAGCCATCTTGGTTTGTGTCAAAGGTGGAAGCCCCAGTCATGGCTTAAACACACAAATCATAAAAGGGTAGTGGCGGCCTAGATGTACTCGCGCTTACTAATTATTTTTTGTAAAATAAACTAAGTAAATTAAAAATAAAGTGATTTTTAATAAATTAATAATAAGAATAATTAATGATAGTGATGTTTATAATATTAATTATTAATAATAATAATTGTGACATAGTTTTTTTTTAGTAAATTGCAAAAACATCCCTGTGGTTTAAACATTTATGGAGTGTAAATTATGTCATTTTTAACACACAAGGATGATTTTTGCCGAACGTTTCATCACTCGAGGATGATTAGTGCCAATAGTATCGGTTAGGGATGATTAGTGCCAAAAAGTACAAACCCACAGGATGAATTTTTGCAGTTTTACTCTTTATTTTTATTTATTATTACTACTTTATTAATATTATTAACTATTAATTATTAATCATTATTATTATTATTTTATTACAGTATTATTATTATTATTATTTTATTATTGTTGTTTTTAATATTATTTTAATATTATTTTATTTATTATTTATTATTTATTAATATTTTGTTATTATTATTGTTATTTTTATTATTATTATTGTTTTTAATATTATTTTATTATTATTATTATTATTACTTTTTTTATAAATATTGTTATTATTATTCTATTTATTATTATATTATATTATTTATTATTGTATTATTTTAATTATTATTATATAAAAAATGAATTTGAATTCTATTACGATGCGAGTCAACCAAACACATCGACGGATTTTATAAATTACAATTACAACATATTACAATTCCAACAACATCTAACCATTTGACATTACAACTACATCAATTACAATTTAATTTCAAGATTATCAATTCCTAAAAAAAACAATCTGTGACCAAAAACAGCCCCTTAGGTTTGAAATCTAAAGGAATTGGAATTTGCAAAACCTAGCGCGTGTTTGGTTGGGAGAAAATGAAATGAGGAATAAAAAATACTTTAAATTATAATTTTTAAAAAATCTTATTGTATCTAAAGTTATTTTAACAAGTTTTTGTTACCCGCGCGGTTGCCGCGAGAGTATCGTGAGGTTGCTTTAAATTGTGCGTTAGGAAAATATTTAGCATCAAAGTGATACTTAAAAATACTGTTTTGCTGAGAAAAAGGTTTAAAAAGCTTAATCATTTCGTGTTTTTTTTCAGACATACGTGTTGCCAAGGAAACCATATTCTCTTATGGAATATATATGTACAGAAACCATCACTTGAGAGAATGGCTATATTACTTGAGAGAATGGCCTATATTACAGAAGTTACGAACGTGTTAATTAAAACATTAAAAGAACTTTAAAACCTTGGTAATAATAGTAAACACACTTTATATCGTAATCGCTGCGGGGTAGGCTGCAAAACTTTATGTTGTATGTTTATGACAATAATTTACAATGCAAAGCCACCAAAAGCTGTATATAATTTTTAAGAACAACAACATAAGACACCAAATTGACATTAAGTGGTTTTTTCCTTTTAATTTTCTTAAAGTAACTTGAAAACTCGAGGACAACTGTAAAAAAAACCACATCATAACTCAAATAATATCAGGCCTCATATTCCGTTTACAACAAAAAAAAACAGTCGCAAATTTGGCAATTAGAGTTGTGACTCACTGTCTCACTGAAATGTATGTTATGCTAAACTCTACCTTTGTAATTCCAGTTGACTTACCAAAAACAAATGGATCAAAACCATTACAAATGTTTCATCATATCAAAGACTTGAATGATCTCGCCTTGATAGCCTTTCTCACCTTCATATCCTTTCCGCTCCTCTTTTTTCCCGTCCTACCTTTCTTGTCGTCGTAGTCATCAGCGTCGTCATCAAATTTCAACTTGGTGGGCCCCACTTCAGACACTTCAGGTTCATACATATTTTTCTTCCCTTTGCCTATATTGACCTTATCTTCGTCCCCTGAACTCATTTCCTTAATCTTGTTCTCCCCACGAACAATTTTGGTAGGCTCGTTATACTTGTTTGAGATGGTATTCCCTGATCCCCTTTTTTTGCCCCAATTCGGCCCAAACCCGGAATAATAATACAGCTGATCATCATATGGGTCTGCTAAGACCCTTTTTTTTCCCCTTTGGGGGGGTATGTCGCCCCCCCCCCCCCTCCCTTCCCACTATGCGCCACTTTCTCCCGCAACGATTCACATACAAAAAGGGGCAGGTTGACACGTCTTTAACAGGTTGAAACACGTCGTGCAAACTTCACCTTTTACCCACATTATTCTTGCAATGCAACCCATAGCAATACTGAAAAACAGATATCAGTGGGCGAGTATCGCCACATACAACATGCTATTTGATAAAAATATAACATATTTAAAGATTGTTATAACCATACATAATTGAATAATCTACACCCTACGAAGTTAAATATCAGAACCCATAAATTATACAATACATACATATGTGGTGTTTATGAAATATTGCATCAGTTTGCAAATTGCAACATCCTTATCTTAGTCTGTGCACACATGTGGTAATAAGTATCAAGATGAAACTAACCAACCAAAGTTCCCTAACCAACCGGTAAGAAAAAACGAACATATTGTGTAAGCAGGAATTTATAATAAATAAACGATCATATAGATAGTTTGTAACCACATCATATTTCTCGTAAAACCTAAGCGCTTGCGTTCTGTCCAAGCTCAAAGCTTGATACATGATCTTTATCAAGGGGCATTTGACATTATATTTAAAAGGCAAATGAGTAACTTTTTACTCATAAAAATCTGATACACGAAAACATCTACAAATCATTTAGTGGTACAATCAGGAATTGCTTCAAGATAAAACATCTACAAATCATTCAGTGGCACATTCAGGAATTGCTGCAAGATATTTTCAACTTTTATTTCCTAGCTTCTGTTATTCTGGATATTATTCATATTCTGTAACTATAACTCGATAAATTGTGGATGGTCACACTTTAACCCACATAGACATCAGGTCCTGACCGCCCTAATTATCTTCTAAATTCGAATTCAAACAAAAGAAGTTAGAACTAATCAGTTTGGTGTCTCGTTATGAATTCATGAACCTAATTCTTTAAATGGTCGCGAAGCATGTAAAAAAATTTGGTAACCATATCAATCAACACACAAACGTAAAAGCATGTACATTACGTATTGTTAGAGACCTAATCTACATTGGATAAACATATTCATCTCAAAATAAATCACTAATGTTCTAAAATTTCAAGGAACCAAGAACTTACCGTAAATTAATATTTGCAGGCCCATTCTCAAGAATCAATTATTCCCATTATTCATGTACCGAAACTATGTCTATATTTATACCATTCAGATCTTTTTGATGCCGTTAAGAAATTAGACTCTATTTTGTGGAGCATATGACTAGCTTATTGTTTCTGCATATGCTTTTGTCCAAACCTGTCGGGAAATAATTATGTAAGCTATATCGCTAAAGGTGTCCGTATGCTAAATAATGGTAATAAGGGCAACTTATAAGTTAAACATACCACCCCTTGATCCTACACACCCATACGCCATAAAAACCAAGATTTAATTAACTGCCTACGATTAATACTTATCTCAGCAAAGTCTCCTCTGTCGTGATGACAGAACCTAACAAAATATTATCTTTCTGATAACAAAACACGGCTTAACTTAGAACTAACTTCCACACGTACCAACCATATCTAACACCATCAAGTCTATTTATAACCTTTTAAAGTTATTATTCAAAAAATTCAAACACTCACCTCCTCATTATCAATCACCATAATTCGCTTGAAGCTGCGATACCTCACATCGTATTCATACTCACACATTTTCAGTAAAACAGAATGCGGAAAAATATACGACTACAAAAAGTTTCGAAGAATGTGCTAATAATGACGCGTCGTTTGGGCTGGTAATGGGTTCAAATAAGAGGATCATGCTGACCCAGAGGCATTTTTGCCAGTTTCGTTATTCAATTTCACGATATCGGTAATTGCATTAAAATGCTTTAAGATGCTGGGAGACTGAAATTTTGTGAGACGAAAACTGAAATGAAGGCTTAGAATAACTATACCCACATACGTTCTTTTCTTTATAACTGTACAGTATATTTTTCCCGTTTCTGCCTCGGCGGGTACATGGTCCTGAATTGAACAAATAAGCAACAATAATTAGCTTTACATCGAACTTTATATCATTGTATAAAAACAGTTGACTGCTTATATGACTCTTTTTAGCGGTTTCCATAGGTAAAGGTTAGAGCAATTACTTTTCTGTATACGGGTCAAACCAATTAGATCGAGTTGAACCACACCGACTTTGCTTCAACCAAGACTATCACATCCTTTTGGCGATAGACTAAAAACTGTTCTACCCTTCGTTAGTTGTGGTATCTGAATGTAAAGTGAGCCGCCTATGTTTTAGGGATGACCAAAGATCCTATAGTAATATAATAGGCCATATCGCTCCCATAACAAGACTCAAAAGATATTACGCGTATGGGGGGTCACCTATACCCTGAAACCACGAGTGAATCCCACCAACCCACTAAAAAGCACCCATGAACTTTGCTTACATCAGTTAGTTTAACAAACCTAACGCAACAAAATGACATTGATTCTATTTCCTAGAAACTCTAAAATGTTTATTAGTGTCAAATAATCTTTCATCCTAAGTTCCTACTACATTTCAATAAGCAACTTATATCAAAGTGCTTATTTTAACAGGCAACTAAAATTACCAAGAAAGCTTTTTTTTCTTATATCATTTTCAATAAGCAAATACTGAACCATACCAATCGAACATAAGCCCAAATCTCAAGATAACAGATTCTAAAAAACCACAAAACATGATCAACCCTAACCTGTTTAAAATAAGAATAAAAGAAATTTAGAAAATAAACTCATACCTACATATTGTAAACACAACTCCTTTTCTGCATTGCATCTTCCAGCTCATCATCTTTCATATTTCCTGTTCAAAAGAATAAACCCATGATGAAACAAAACCCCTAATAATCTCAAATACTCACTCAATTCATGTAAAAACAAAAAATATACATAATCAAAACAAAAAAGATTCAATCTTTATTAATAATAAAAAAAAGAGTTAAATACATTTTTGGTCCTTGTGGTTTGGTGCGTTTTCACTTTTGTCCAAATTAAAAAAAATGTTTTGGTTTTGTCCACAAAACATAGTTCGTTCCACTTTTTGTACAAATTCCGTAAATTTGACGAAAATTTTAGAATAAAAGTGGTATTGAAAACTATGTTCTTTTGGACAAAAGTGTAACAAAAAACCTATGTCTTTTGGACCAATAATGATGAAACGAACCTATATATCTTTTAGACAAACACAAACCTTTTTTTAATTTTAAACCAAAAGTGAAAAACGCACCAAACCACAAGGACAAAAAATGTACTTAACTCTAAAAAAAGGATTAAACCTTTAGATAAGAGACGATTAACAACCCCAAACACAAAATTTTAATCCGTCCTCGCGGTGATGATGATTCAATTTGATTCAAGAGTGTTAGCCGGTGGATTTTTAGTGTGAGAATGGAGTTAGGGAAAAGGACACGTGTCACTTTGCAGAGATACGTGTGTCGTCATGGAGTGTTTAATAACAATAAAAAATATTGTATTTTCTTATGTGCTTATCTATCAAGTGAGATATAAAGAATGGGATAAGTTAAATTGTTTAATATAAAGTTACTGTTCATTAGAAATTTAAAACTATTAAAAATAGGGTACTGTAAAAGTTGTGTGAGGCAACACTATGATAAATGTTATTTTGTATAATAAATAGTATATTTTTATATAAATATAAAATAGAAAGTAGGTTTTAAAATTAATTTAAATTGTAAATAAATAATTATAATAAAAAATATTACTAATAATTAAATAATACGTAGTAATTAAATATTATTAAATAATAATAGTATATAAGAAATAATAATAATAATAATAATAAAATAATAAATAATTATAATAAAAAAATAATTATAATAATTATAAAAAATAATAATAATAATACATTAATAATTTAAATTAATTTAAATTGTAAATAAATAATAAATAAATAATAATAATTAATAAGTAATAATAAATAATAATAATAATAATAATAATAAATTTTTGATAATGAAAATACTGAAATCCAAGGAGTTGTAAACTTTCTTTCCATTTTGCTATGGAATGTTGAATTCCACATATGTGAGATTGTTAATGATTTACATTCTATTTCATTGTCAACCAAACACATTGAGGAATGGAATCAGATTATGAATTCCATGACTCTGCCAACGAAACACGTTTTGGAATGGAATCAAATTTCAATTCCATAAGAATCCTAAAGAATCTGCAAACAACGGCCTAAGTAATACTTAGGCTGGATGGAGTGGTGGTGACAAAGTTACCTGACACGTCAGCGTCACATCAGCTTTCTCTCTCCAACTCTTAAACTCACCTTTCACCCGTAATAGCAACTCACCTTTCAACAAAACTCACATTTCATTAAAATACCCACTTTATATAAAATATACCTCACTAAATACCACACACACTCACAAACCAAATAAAATATATTAAAAACACACTCACTAACACCACTCACCATTGGCAAAGAAAGGTGAGTAGCTCACCTCAGTGACACCAACTCGTGCGTGAGTTTATTAGGCGGCGTAAGAGTCACTGAGGTGAGTGGTGATTTGTGAGGTGAGTGGGTTACCACTCGGTCCATCCTTAATTCTTTGTTTGAAATATCAACTTTAATATGTCAAATCAGTAGAGGTGGCAATCTTGACCCAAATATAAAAGAATGAGTTTAATTGGGTTATTTTTTTAAATATTTGAGGCATGTGGGTCTTTAAGTTAAATGAAGTTTGGGTCTGTGGAAATCGTAGAGGGGGGGGGGGGGTAAATACGTTTCCATTAAAAATCTTAAAATGTTTCGTATCAAATTACCGATCAAGCGTGATACAATATGATGAGTGTTCATACAAGTTATATACACATATTAATACGTCGATTTACAACAATACAACCCAACACACAATATTCACATTTATTCAAGACATAATTAAGACTATATAATCAACACATAACACAATTGCAAGTATAAATATAAAGTGATAAATGCGAGTATAAATGTAAAGAGATAAGTGAAAGGAAATGCAAACCAGACACAATGATTTATAGTGGTTCGGTCACAAAGCACCTCTTCGCCCTACTCCACTCCCTGAGTACCCAACTCGAGAGTTTCTTCACTAGTCAACAAGCTCCCTTAAGGCGGAGAAAACCGTACACAACGTTGCTGGTATGTGCTTAAATACACATACCTTTGACCTTTAAAATCGGACTGAAATGACAAAAAACGTACCAAAAATACTTTGTATTTGTATGTTTTCATTTATATTGTGCAGAAAACGGATATCTGAGAAAAGGACGAAAAATCAAGCAAAAACGGACAAAACCGGGCACGGAATGGAAAAGCGTGGAAAAGCCAAAAGTCAACAAAAGTCAAAGTCAAAGTCAACCCAAAAAAGTCAACGGTCAAAGCCGAAGCCGATCATAGAAATGTAAAATTGTCCCCACCACGTACCCATCTAATGGGCCGGGTCAGCCCATTTACACATTATTTGAAGACTTTATTAGCGCAAGTTTGAATTAAGGCCCAATATCCCTTTAAAACCCAACGGGCCCAAATCTGCCAAAGCTAGGCCCATATTAACACTTACCAAAAAAAACTGTTAGCCCACAAGGACTCCCCGTGTAATATACTCATACACATTCAGAGGCTGAGGTTTGCCCAAGTTGTTAAAGATGTATCACCACAAGGACCATTGGTTGCAATAACACAATGCACCTTGGAGGGCTTATCCTTCTACATCCTTAAACTTATATCTACACAAGGATGATAGATGCAACCATCATATCAAATTTTGGATAGTCTTGACAACAAAACCAAACTTTCACCCTGGCAATTAAAAACAGGACACTGTATATCTTTTTCCCCCATTCTCGCCCTTTTTGATTGTCTTCCCCAAACAACGCCCGTTTTATCCCCCACCTCGAAAAACCACTGGATAAACATCACCCCCTCCTCCACTACCTTCCTCAGTCACATGATGCCATGACACCTTGGCAATCCTTAACTTTTTCAAAGATAAAGAAGATTCAAGGCTGTGATGGATTGATTGAAGCACAAGCATCACTTCTCTCAGCAAAAGAAACACACAGAAAACCTAGTTGTTTAGTATAAATAGCGTCTGTAGTAATAGATTGAACCATGTGGAATTTTTGGTACTTAGGCAAGAGGCTTGTATACAAATCTTGCTACCCTTTTAATTTATGGTCCTTTTTAATTATCATTGTCATTTTAAATTTCAGTCATTTAAATAACTTGTTCTTTCATTTGTGCACTTTACTGTTTTCATTTAAATTCTTGTCATTTATTCATCTCTGTCTTTGTAATTACTTGTTTTAAAGCTTTATATAAGCTTTTTAAGTATTAAAGTTATATAAGCTGTGGTTTACATTTTATGTCAAGAACATTAAAAAAAAAAAACTTTGAAAAATCACAAAAATATAAAAAAAAGGAAAAATCAAGAAAAGCATGGAGCAAGGCAAATTGTGGATGGCCTTGGTTTTAGTGTCTCATGGGAGGCTATAGGATTGTCTTTTAAGCTTTGGAAAGCTTATATACTTGCCAAGAAGCTTGGACCATTTGTAAGCTTTTCTTTTAATTTTTTGCTTAATATTCACTGTTCAACAGTTATTTGGCTTATTTGTGATTTTCTTGCTTGTTTCTAATTGTTTCAAGCTTATGTGTTTATTTAAATGTATTTATGTGAAAATTGTTGTTTTCCTATTAAACTTGGCCAATTTTGGTTTGAAATATGCTCCTCTCTAAATTGCTAATGACCTGTTATTTGATGTTTCTTGTTGCTTATTTTTGTTAATATTTGTTTACTTGTCATTTATTTTCCAAATCCTTGCTTAAATTTTCTCATTTTTTTAGTTTAAAACTTGGAATTCCAACGTTAAAGAGGTGTTTGGGATAAGGCAGAACTAACCTTTAGTTAGTTCTGCTAGTGCAATTGGCTTTTAGGCCAGTTGTGTTTCAACATTTAGAGTACTTAGGGTTTAAGTTTAAAAGCTTTAGTTGTAGTTTTAACAAAATCAAGGTTTTCATAAAAGTTAAATACATTATGTGTAAGCAAAACTGTCAACAACCTAAGTATTTGAGTCCAAGCCTTTTGAGCTTGGACTTTGGTGTTTTTAGAGTGCTAGTACACTATAAATTGCTTGTACAATCTGGTTTTAAAGTTTTACTAATTGATTAATGGAGTAGCACAATTTTTGTTCAAAACTGTCATTGCATTTCAGTGTTAAAAATGTGCCCTGGTGCAAAAGCTCACTTTGCCAGCCCTGTAAGTAGCTTATTTGCTTATCAACCCTTGGTTCTTTTGGTTTTTCTAAGAAGACCATAAGCCAATCTATAAGCCCTAGTAGCCCCTTAGCCTTAGGACCCCTCTAACAGCTTATAACTTAAGCTAAAAGAGTGTCCCAAAGGCTGTTTGGCATGCAGTAATTGGCCATCTGCTTTTTTGCTCTATTTTTGTTTCTAGCTATTTTTTATTTGCTTATTTTTGTTTGGCTCTAGCTTATTAGGAGTAGTTGTATTAATATCATTTCTCATTTTCCTTGCTCTTTTGTACTTAATACTCAGCCTTACCAATTAGCTTGTTTTTAGGCTAAGTATAAATTAGTCATTGTGTTAGCTTTTTCAGCTTATTTCCCAGCTTATTCTTTAGTTTCAAAAGTTTTGTCTTTTTTTTAAATGTGCTTATTTATTCTAGCTTTACAAGTTTTTTTAAAAAAAAGAAAAAAAAGTTTTTACAAAAAAAGAGAGGCTAGGCTCGAACCCTGGACCTCCCCCTTCATAGCACACGACTTAACAACACACACCATAACCATCTGCCCTTGGGTCTTTTATGGTTATGGTGTGCATTGTTTTATTTTTATAGTCATTTTGCCCATTTAGCCTATAAGCCCTTTAAGGCTTATTTTCGGCTTATTTATAAGCCCACTTTTCCAGTTTTAATTTTTCTTAGAATCAGCTCACCTTAAGCTATTTTCCCCATTTTTTAAGATTTTTATAAAATTGTTTACTATTTTTTTATAATTTATTTTCTTTTAAACTGTTTTTAATTCATAAAAAATAAATAAAAATATTTTTCTTTTTTAGAAAATTTTATTTTATCATATTTAATCTAGAAAAAATAGAAAAACTTTCGTAGGGTCGTTTGCTAAAGTTTTTAGTTTTTTAAAGCACGGTTTTCGTCCCGGTTTCTACTCTGTTTTTACATCTTTCTCTTATTTTGAGCTTTAATTTCTAAGTTTCCCCGCATTCGTTTTTGCACTTTATTCGTAGAAATTTGATAACCAATTCCAAAAACTTTCTTCCCTCTAAACCTCGTTCACAAACGGTTGTCAACGATTTTCGATAAACGCCTCGTTGGGAGAACGACCCGGGGGATTTTTGAGATATTGCTTTGGTCAAAAGCAATTGATTTTAAATCC
Organism: Tanacetum coccineum; assembly: GCA_026074375.1. Lineage (NCBI taxonomy): Eukaryota > Viridiplantae > Streptophyta > Magnoliopsida > Asterales > Asteraceae > Tanacetum > Tanacetum coccineum. The sequence continues at coordinate 85,015 of BQNB010004551.1, read as the reverse complement.
TTCGGAATACTTATCGTACTACGATTGAATTGTATTTGCTAATTATAATTATATATTTATTTATATAAGTAGTAAAAAGCAAGTATCAAAATGGCGCTGTTGCCGGGGAGGCTGTAAAAACGATTATCATTACGTTTGACAATTTGTGTTTGAATCTGTGAATATTTTCTTCAAAAAAAAATATAAAAAGTACAAAAATATTTTTCATTTTCTTTTATTTAGTATAATTATCATATAAAAAAAAGAAACAAAAAGAAACAAAAATATAAAAACATTGTCCATAAAAAAGGAAATAAAATTCACAAATTGGTAAAAAACCAAAAATAAAATATTCAATTGGATGGTTTTTATCATATTACTTCCGGTTGAACTTGTTGGTTCCAACTCGAACAAAAGATTTAAAAACGTGTCATTTGTGTCTCTTACGGAAGTACGGGCTCACCTGAAAATTAAAACAAACGATAAAGTGGGAATTATGAGGGTTGTTCCGAGGAATATCACGACCCGAAAGGAGAAATAAGCTTCGCGCTATTCCTACTCCTCCGCTCACCTGTGCGTTTATCTTTTTGAGAGCTACCGTGAAGTAAGTAGATTATTGGTGGATAAGCTTGTTTATTCATTGTCGTTAAAATCAATTGTGAATGAATCATTGAAAAACCAAAAAATTAGTGTAAATTTTCTTTTTAAATTTCTAATTTGTGCATGCGCACTCGTTCTCAAGTCCGTAGACGTCGACAACCACAAGTCCGACAAACTTCTATTGAATCACCAAATCTTGAGAAAACAAATACAAACTCAAAAAACTTTCTAATCCTCCCATTAGTTTCGATGGACGATAATCGTTTCTATGGCACAATTGCTCGAAGCACCAAATGGGGTTACCGAGGATGCGATCGTTGTTCCGAGATAACGCAAACAATTTTGAGATCAAGCAAGTCTACTGAATCTTGTTCAAAAAAGCAATTTTTGGACATGATAATGAAGATCCACAATGCCTCACATCCGATATTTCAACAAGATCACTTCTACGATGAAGTTCTCAAAACGTCCCGAAGTACGCCGGTTAAGCTTATCGCCTTTCCATTTTCCCTAGTGAGAAGAGCCGGATTTGCTTGACAAAGACCCCTCGATCGATTCTTACATGGGAAGATCTTGTGTCGAAATTCATTAACAAATTCTTTCTCCTTCTAAAACGGAAATATCTTAGAAATGAAATCACGAGATTTCAGCAAGATTGACGATTCGTTTTATGATAGCTGGGTTCCGTTTCAATGATCTTCTTAGGGCATGCCCGCATCATGGGTTTTCGAAATTGCATCAACTCGATACATTCTATAATGCCTTGAACACAAATGATCAAGATTCATTGAATTCTGCCGCAGGTGGTAACTTTTTGGATAAAATGCCTCGAGAATGCCTAAAAATCATCGAGAGCAAATCCAAAGTTCATAATTCATGAAGCAAACCCATTGTTGCTAAAGTGAGTACAGCATTCCACCTCCGGTATCTCTTCCCGATGTCTCCGAACTCAAAGTATATGGTCTAAAGCATTGCTTCAATTCGATAGAAAAATCAATCCACGCTCTCGCTCACCAAACTCCTGCGTCCGTAAAAGCAGTCGAGGAAAGTTGTGTGACTTGCGGTGGAGCTCATTCATATCAAAGTTGTCCCGCCACCGATGGCAATGTTTTTCATTGGTCAACATTCTAGCTTAGTCTCTCAAGCACGCTGCGGCTAATTTCAATCAAGGGAATACAGTGTCGACCACCTATGGTTGCAACCAATCCGACCTCCCGGGTTTCCACCTATGCAAAAAACCATATAAAAACAAACCATAAATCGGGGGATCAATTTTTAACCAAAATCGGGGGAAACAATTTTAACAAAATCGGGTAATAATTTCAGCAGGACCAATTTATCAACCCCATGTTAATCAAACCACAGAAAAAAAAAAGCTAATCACGCTCCTGGGTTTACAAGCTCCGCTCCTCAAACACAAGGTGTGTCTAAAGAGATTTTGGATACTCGTAAAGGCTAATAATGCGGTTATGAGGAAATGTGCAAAACCAGCGGGACAAAACCTGCAAGCTCCATTGAAAACAATCTTGGCTACTTCAAAACCTAAAGGCTTGAAAAGTATGCTAAGTACTTTATCAAAAATGAACACCGCCTCTACTTCAGGATCGGGAACTCTCCTAGGTAACACCGTTACTAACCCGAAGGAGGATTTGAAAGGTATCACCACCCGGAGTGGTGTTGCTTATCAAGGACACTTATCTTCTTCTCCGAAAGTGATGAATCGTGATACCGAGGTTACAAAGGTACGATGCTTCTACTAATAAGCGCAGCACCGAAGACATCCAACACCTCGGTAATTCAAGCCAATCTCAAATCAACTTCCGAGCAGTTGTTGATCCCTTAGTGCTCCAATGCCTAACCAACGAACATTAATTCCATTTCCTTCAAGAAGAAAGTGAAGGCGCCGTGAAAAAAGCTTACGACCAAATATGAGAATTCTACGAAATCTTTAGAGATTTGAGTTTCGAAATTAGCTTTACGGATGCCTTGACCCTTATGCCAAAATTTGCCTCGACTCTAAAAACTTTAATTGGAAACAAAGAGAAGTTGAGTGAAATGGCTAGAACTCCATTGAACGAGAATTGCTCAGCAGTCATCCTAAACAAGTTACCGAAAAACTTGGAGGACCTTGGACGATTTCTTATTCCATGTGATTTTTTTTCTTTGGGGGGGGGGGGGGGGGGATTAATTTTTTTTTAATTAAATGCAACCCTTGGCCGATCTCGGCGCAAGCATTAATCTTATGCCATATTCCGTCTGGAAAGATCTCTCTCTTCCCGACTAACCCCAAACTTGCATGACGCTTGAGCTAGCATATCGTTGCAATCACTTGATACGATCGTATTGCTAAACGACGTACGTTTAATGGTGGGAATAGTTCCCAGTTTCCAGCAAATTTGTGGTCGTTGATTTTGAGCCAGACCCCCGAGTACCTTTAATTCTCGGGAGAAGTTTCTAAAGGACTAGTCGTGCATTAATAGATGTTTACGAAGGTAAAATAACCCTTCGTGTTGGCAAAGAGGCCATCACCTTCATTCTGGACCCAAACCTTCGAGTATTATCACGGCCAATTACAATTCATATGACGGTGAACGAATCGACTCATTGAATTGGCATGTGAAGAATACTCGCAAGAAGTCTTAGGTTTTTCTGATTCAGTTGCATACGGTAATCCTTCTCCGGATTACGATCCAATTGTTTCAAATTTTCTCACAACACTAACTCCTTTCGGGGATAGTGATTTTCTCCTTCTCGAAGAAGCAAATGCTTTTATAGCTATCAATGACGAGCCAATTTCACGGGAAATTGATGCTACTTACTATGATCTGGAGGGTGACATTCTTATTCTAGAAGCACTTCTCAATAGTGAACCGTTGCCTCCTCTTCCGAATCATAAAGATTATTCACCCGGAATCCGGGAAGAACTTAAAGTTGTTGAAGCTAAATCATCATTTGTGTGCCTTCAGAGGTTGAAACTCAAGACCTTGCACACCTCATTTTGAATAGCATTTTTGGAAGGACGACGACAAGTTGTCAGTTTCATAATTGCGAAAAGATTTAAGGATGAGGAAAAGGCAGCTATTTATCATGGTTCTAAGTCCCATCACAAGCGAGCCATCGCTTGGAAACTCTCCGATATCAAGGGTGTTGATCCAGAGTTTTGTACTCACAAAATCCTTATGGAAGAGGACTACGAACCAACAGTTCAGAGTCAAAGACGGGTAAACCCAAAGATCCATGACGTCATCAAAAAAGAGGTTGAAAAACTCCTTGACGCCGGATTAATTTATCCGATCTCTGACAGTCCATGGGTAAGCCCGATACATTGTGTACCAAAGAAGGGTGGTATAACCGTCGTCAAGAATGATGATAATGATTTGATACCAACTCGATTGGTCACGGGGTGGAGAGTGTGCATTGACTATAGAAAGTTGAATGAGGCCACCCGAAAAGACCATTTCCCATTGCCCTTCATGGATCAAATGCTCGAAAGACTCGCGGGAAACCAATACTATTGTTTCCTCGATGGCTTCTCGGGTTATTTTCAGATTCCTATAGACTCGAAGGATCAAGAGAAGACAACATTTACTCGCCCATACGAAACGTTCGCCTATCGTCGCATGCCTTTTGGGCTATGCAACGCACCTGGGACGTTTCAACGATGTATGATGGCAATCTTCCATGACATGATCGAAAAAACAATGGAAGTGTTCATGGATGAATTCTCGGTCTTCGGGGATTCCTTCTCTACATGCCTATCCCATTTGGAAAAAATGTTAAAACGGTGTGAAGACACCAATTTGTCCCTAAATTGGGAGAAAAGCCATTTTATGGTTAAAGAAGGCATTGTTCTTGGACACAAAATTTCTGAGTCGGGAATTGAGGTCGATTGTGCTAAAGTTGAAGTCATAGCCAAGCTTCCTCACCCGACTACTGTCAAAGGTGTCCATAGTTTTCTTGGGCATGCCGGTTTTTACCGACGTTTCATACAGGACTTTTTAAAAATTGCCCGTCTAATGACCCACTTGCTTGAAAAAGAGACTCTATTTTTCTTCTCAGAAGAGTGTATTCGAACTCCTTTTTTTTTAATACCTGTAAAAGAAAATTGACCGAGGCTCCAATTTTGATTGTCTCCCGACTGGGACTTGCCCTTCGAACTCATGTGTGAATGTAGCGAACTTTGCATTTGGGCAGTCCTAGGGCAACGAAAAGAACAAGCATTTCCAACCAATCACTATTGCCAGAAAGACAATGACCGAAGCTCAATCACACTACACTCCGCCGAAAAAGAGTTACTTGCGTAGTGTACGCTTTTGTAGGAATTCTGGTCATATCTTGTTTTGTCCAAAGATTAGTGTTATACGATCATCTGCTATAAGTATTCTTTGCTAAAAAGGATGATACTAGGCAAGAATGATGCGGTGGATCCTTTTGCTCCAAAAGAATTCGATGTCGAGATCCGAGACAAAAAGTAGCAGAAAATCTAGTCGCCGACACATATCTCAGACTTGAGAACCCACCTCAACAAAATTAAGTTCGAGAACAAGGAAATCACAGAAACATTTCCACTCGAAACTCTTGGATCGGTTGCTCTTCGTGATGATAGTACCCCATGGTTTGCCGACTTTGCAAATTACCATGCGGGGAACTTCATTGTTAAGGGAATGTCGTCCCAACAGAAAAACAAGTTTTTTAAAGATATCAAAACTACTTCTGGAGGACCCTTTCTATTTTAAGATCTGTGCAGACCAAGTATTAGGCGTTGTGTTTTAGGCAAAAAAAGCTTTTGGACATTCTAAAAAGCTTGACCCAGTGGACCACTGGGGGACACTACACTGGTGCCAATTACCGCCTAAAATGGTCCTTCGATTCAGGATTTTATTGCCCACGATCTACAAGGATGGCCCATGCTTTGTCACCCGATGTGAACAATTTGTCAACGTCCATGGCAAAAATTTTGCTACGTGATGAGATGCCATATAAAACTCTATCCAAGTTTGCGAAATCTTTGACATTTGGGGCATTGATTTTATGGGGCCATTCCCGTCTTCAAGAGGGAACAAATATATACCCGTGGCAGTCGATTACTTATCAAAATGGGTTGAAGCGAAAGCGCTCTCCACCAATGATGCCCGAGTTGTTTGAAAATTTCTTAAAACTCTCTTCTCTAGATTTGGTGCCCCTCCGTGCCAATCATAAGTGGATTCCCGGACACCATTTTTGTAATGGTCACCAATTTTAAAAGGTCGAGGTCTTAAATATCGGAGTCACTCATCGTTCTCCCCGGTATTCATCCACAAACTAGTGGGCAAGTTGAGGTATCCAATCGTGGCTTAAAAATACTTCTTGAAAGGGCCGTAGGCAAGAACCGTGCCTCTTGGTCGGACAAACTGGAGGACGCACTCTGGGCCTTCCGTACAGCTTACAAAACACCCATCGGGTGTACTCCATACAAGCTCGTATATGGTATGGAATGTCTTTCTACGATTGAATTGGAGCAACAAAGCTATTGAATGGACCTTAAGCATACAAACTTTGATATCAAAACCGCGGGTGATCACAAAAAAGTTCAGCTCAACGATCCTTAATGAACTTGTGTAATGCTTATGTAATTCTTTGATTTACAAGGAGAAAACAAAGAGAATTCATGACTCCAAGATCAAAAATCGCGTTTTCAACGTCGGTGATCGAGTCCTCCTCTTTAACTCTAGATTAAAGATTTTCTCAGGCAAGCTTAAGACCCGCTGGAGTGGACCATTCACTGTAACCCAAGTTTTTCCATATGGCACTGTCGAGTTATCCCAAAACTCCAGGCCAAATTTCAAAGTGAATGGTCATCGTTTGAAACACTACTTTGGAGGGGACATACCAACCGAGGTTGTCCCGGATCTCCAGACGTTCCCCATGGACCAATAAATTCGGGGGACGGGTCAAGCATAGCGACCTTAAACAAGCGCTTCGTGGGAGGCACCCCATGCTTATCAGTAGTAGTATGTAGTAATAAGTGTTTTTGTGTGAGGAAGCTTACATCTTCCATTACCCGTGTTTTGTCTGTATTTTGTATGCTTTGTGTTGTATGTCCAGGATTTCTCGGATTGTGAAGACTCTCGTGCTCTCAGTTTTATCTTTCATTCACAAGAGTTTCGCATCCTCAGCTTCGTTTTGGGAATCCAGTATCCAAATCTAATCGACTAACGTTTTATCTTTTGGCACACTTCATAAACGGCCTGAGATTTACGTAGGTACCCTTTTAAAACATCGAGGACGATGTTTAGTTCTAGTATGGGAGGATCTTCGATTTGATTTTTGCCTGCAGCCGTTGTTGTCACGCAATCCCCTTTTTACCACCAAAATTTCAAAAAAATGAAAAAATTTAAAATTTTTCAAAAATAAAATAAGTGTTTTGTCACAGTTTTGACTTTCCCAATGGGTAGAATGAGAATAAATTTTGACTCGATCGGGCGTGTTGAGCCCTAGCTTTGTTCCTTAACCATTTAATAAACGAAAGTTTATTAGGCTAAGCTTTCGCGGATCCTTTTATTAAGGAATTTAAATTTGCGAAGAATGAAAAATGATAGTGTTATTTAAAAGTGGGATGCTAAACAAGGATTATTTGGAAATCTTAAAAGCTTATAAGTGTAACTTGTCGCTTTTTCTCCCCGAACCTCTTAACCTGACTAATAAACATGCTTAAGTTTGCTTTAACTTTAAACCGACATTTTCTAAAAAGAAGCTCTTTCGGAAACGAAAATATTCATCTTAGTTCAGCTTTACACTTGAGTCTCTAAAACGAAATTTTCTCTATTACGGAAAATATATATAAAAAAAATGATGAAAAAATAAAAAATAATATAAACTATGGGCTGATAAAGGTGTACTGCATCTTGCCGGCTCACAACCGATGTTGCAGTCTTCAAAACAAGGCCCATAGTGAGATAATAAATCTGTAGGGTTATCAAATAAAAGCCGTCATCAGACTAAGTCACTACATCTTGTCGGAGGCGTGGCCGATGTTGTAGGATGTAAAAAAATATTTGGAATTAACGTTGTATAGTATATAGCAATAAATGAAAATTTAATGGTTAAGATTTCTTTTTCTAAACTCAAGTGAAATTTTGAACTAAGAATAACTTGCTTTAAGACTTCAAAAGTTGTTGGTTGCCGTCGGTAGATTATTTCGATTAAGTATTCTCCGTGGGGTGTCAAAAACCTGGGCACTTAGCTGATGAGGCTGGGACGTTCCGAGAAGAAAGGTCGTTACATGGAATAATCGTACCAATGAGATCAATAAATTTTTATGTTTGCGTGCTTTGAGTAGTATTGTTTATTTAACGGTAAATCTAAGAAATTCGGCCTAAAAGGATGGAGTATCCTGCTATTACATTGCGAACATTCTCCTGTGGGGTCTCAACCAGATAACCTAAGTCGAACTCGGCTGGGATCTATCGAGAATATGCTGGTTGGTGGGTGATCTAGTCTTTTCCCCAGATTTCTTCAGAAATATCGTTATGCACATAAAACTATACTACTTTCTAAATTGTCGATCTAAAGTTAACTTAAAATTAAGCACAATCACTTTAATTGAATAATTGGCGGGAGCAAAAGTTGACAAGTCATAGTTATAAGTAGTGTTAGCATCTTTACTTGTACTTAACGGTGATTTCGTTCTTACGCTTAGTTTGGGACTAGTGAAAAATCAGGGACGATGAATTTATCTATTCGGACATCCGTAGATTATTCTATGGGCACTTCTCATTCTATAATCCTAGTGTTGATAAAATAAAGGAAGTCAAACAGGTAGTTAAGAAAAGAAAAAAAAAGAAAATCCAAAAATATTAGGGATAGTTAGTGTACATGTAAAAATGGTGAAAACGGGACTTGTCGAAGCTATTGATTCTTTAATTCTCCTTGACGAACACTTAGCTACTTTTCGAGGTTATTAGTCAAGGGGGATTAAGATTCTTAGTTTTCTTAAGTGTTTACTTATAGCATTGCGCGAGGACACGACAATATCTTAGTATGGGGGATTTTGGTATGTGCTTAAATACACATACCTTTGACCTTTAAAATCGGACTGAAATGACAAAAAACGTACCAAAAATACTTTGTATTTGTATGTTTTCATTTATATTGTGCAGGAAACGGATATCCGAGAAAAGGACAAAAAATCAAGCAAAAACGGACAAAACCGAACACGGAATGGAAAAACGTGGAAAAGCCAAAAGTCAACAAAAGTCAAAGTCAAAGTCAACCCAAAAAAGTCAACGGTCAAAGCCGAAGCCAGAATCGAAGAAATGTTAAATGGGCCCACCCGTACCCATCTAATGGGCCGGGTCAGCCCATTTACACATTATTTGAAGACTTTATTAGCCCAAGTTTGAATTAAGGCCCAATATCCCTTTAAAACCCAACGGGCCCAAATCTGCCAAAGCTAGGCCCATATTAACACTTACCAAAAAAAAAAACTGTTAGCCCACAAGGACTCCCCGTGTAATATACTCATACACATTCAGGGGCTGAGGTTGCCAAGTTGTTAAAGATGTATCACCACAAGGACCATTGATGCAATAACACAATGCACCTTGGAGGGCTTATCCTTCCACATCCTTAAACTTATATCTACACAAGGATGATAGATGCAACCATACATATCAAAATAAGGGACTAGTCTTGACAACAAACCAAACTTCCACCCTGTCAATTAAAAACAGACATTGTATATCTTTTTCCCCATTTCCCGCCCTTTTTGATTGTCTTCCCCAAACAACACCCGTTTTATCCCCCACCTCAAAAAACCACTAGATAAACATCACCCCCTCCTCCACTACCTTCCTCAGTCACATGATGTCATGACACCTTGGCAATCCTTAACTTTTTCAAAGATAAAGAAGATTCAAGGGCTGTGATGGATTGCAAAGAAGCACAATGCCTCACTTCTCTCAGCAAAGAAACACAGAAACCCTAGATGTTTTAGTATAAATAGGTCATATGTAATAGATTAGAACCAGGTCGAATTTTTGGTATTCAAGGCAAGAGCTTGTAACAAATCTTTGTACCCTTTTAATATATTATCTTTTTAATTTCATTGTCATTTAAATTTCAGTCATTTAAATACTTGTTCTTTCATTTGTGCAATTTACTGTTTCATTTAAATTCTTGTCATTTTAGTATCTTGTCTTTTTAAATACTTGTTTTAAGCTTTATATAAGCTTTTAAGTCATTAAAAGCTTATATAAGCTTGGTTTTCATTTTCTGTCAAGAACATTAAAAAAAACAAACTTTGAAAAATCAAAAAAATATAAAAAAAAGGGAAAATCAAGAAAAGCATGAAGCAAGGAAAATTTTGGATGGCCTTGGTTTTAGTGCCTCATGGGAGGCTATAGGATTGTCTTTTAAGCTTTGGAAAGCTTATATACTTGCCAAGAAGCTTGGACCATTTGTAAGCTTTTCTTTTAATTTTTTGCTTAATATTCACTGTTCATCAGCTTATTTGGGCTTATTTGTGATTTTCTTGCTTGTTTCTACTGTTTCATGCTTATGTGTTTTATTTAAATGCTTATTTATCCTTAAATTGTGTTTTCCTATTAAACTGCCAATTTTTTTGCTTTTGATATGCTAATCTCTAAATTGCTAATTACCTGCTTATTCTTGTGTTTCTTGTTGCTTATTTTTGTTAATATTTCTTTACTTGTCCAGATATTTCAAATCCTTGCTTAAATTTTTTCATTTTTTAGTTTAAAACTTGGAATTCCAACGTTAAAGGGGTGTTTGGGATAAGGCAGAACTAACCTTTAGTTAGTTCTGCTAGTGCAATTGGCTTTTAGGCCAGTTGTGTTTCAACATTTAGAGTACTTAGGGTCTAAGTTTAAAAGCTTTAGTTGTAGTTTTAACAAAATCAAGGTTTTCATAAAAGTTAAATACATTCTGGGTAAAGCAATATGTAAGTATTGAGTCCAAGCCTTTTGAGCTTGGACTTTGGTGTTTTTAGAGTGCTAGTACACTATAAATTGCTTGTACAATCTGGTTTTAAAGTTTTACTAATTGATTAATGGAGTAGCACAATTTTTGTTCAAAACTATCATTGCATTTCAGTGTTAAAAATGTGCCCTGGTGCAAAAGCTCACTTTGCCAGCCCTGTAAGTAGCTTATTTGCTTATCAACCCTTGGTTCTTTTGGTTTTTCTAGGAAGACCATAAGCCAATCTATAAGCCCTAGTAGCCCCTTAGCCTTAGGACCCCTCTAACAGCTTATAACTTAAGCCAAAAGAGTGTCCCAAAGGCTGTTTGGCCTGCAGTAATTGGCCACTTGCTTATTTGGCTTATTTTTGCTTTCTAGCTGTTTTTCTTTGCTTATTTTTGTTTGCTCTAGCTTATTAGGAGTAGTTGATTATCTATCATTCATTTTCCTTGCTTTTTGTGCTTAAAATCAGCCCACCAATTAGCTTGTTTTTAGGCTAAGTATAAATTAGTCATTGTGTTAGCTTTTTCAGCTTATTTCCCAGCTTATTCTTTAGTTTCAAAAGTTTTGTCTTTTTTTTAAATGTGCTTATTTATTACTAAGCTTTACAGTTTTTTTAAAAAAAAATGATAAAAAAAAAGTTTTTACAAAAAGAGAGAGGCCAGGCTCGAACCCTGGACTTCCCCCTTCATAGCACACGACTTAACAACACACACCATAACCATCTGCCCTTGGGTCTTTTATGGTTATAGTGTGCATTGTTTTATTTTTAAAGTCATTTTGCCCATTTAGCCTATAAGCCCTTTAAGGCTTATTTTCGGCTTATTTATAAGCCCACTTTTCCAGTTTTAATTTTTTTTAGAATCAGCTCACCTTAAGCTATTTTTCCCCATTTTTTGAGATTTTTATAAAATTGTTTACTATTTTTTTATAATTTATTTTCTTTTAAACTGTTTTTAATTCATAAAAAATAAATCAAAAATCAAAAAAAATATTTTTCTTATTTAGAAAATTTTATTTTATCATATTTAATCTAGAAAAAATAGAAAAACTTTCGTAGGGTCGTTTTTTCAAAGTTTTAGTTTTTTAAAGCACAATGTTTCGTCACGGTTCTCTCGTTTTTAAATTTCTTTACTTTTGAGCTTTGTTCAAGTTTCTCCGCATTAGGTTTTTGCATTTTATTCGTACGAAATTAGAAACCAATGCCAAAATCCTTTTTCCCTTCTACACACTCGATCACAAACGGTTTAAGATTTATGATAAATGCTTCGTTGGGAGAACGACCCGGGGGATTTTTGAGATATTGCTTTGGTCAAAAAGCAATTGATTTTAAATCCTTCGGAATACTTATCGTACTACGATTGAATTGTATTTGCTAATTATAATTATATATTTATTTATATAAGTAGTAAAAAGCAAGTATCAAAATGGCGCCATTACCGGGAAGGCTGTAAAAACGATTATCATTACGTTTGACAATTTATGTTTGAATCTGTGAATATTTTCTTCAAAAAAAGTATAAAAAGTACAAAAATATTTTTTATTTTCTTTTATTTAGTATAATTAAATTAAATGAATGGGTCTAATGAGTCATAGAAATGGGTCGAATGGGTTAAACTTTAACCTAATTAGTTTTAACTTCTTAAAAAGTGATATACCCTAATCATAATTTTTTTTACGTTTATATGTTTTTGAATGTTTTCGTCTGTTTTTTACGTTATCGTCAAATTTCTTACGTTTTCGTCCTTTTTTTACGTTTACGTCATATTTCTTACGTTTTCATCTGTTTTTTTACGTTTTCGTCCGATTTCTTACGATTTCGTTCATTTTTTACGTTTTCGTCCGCTTTGTTACGTTTTTGTCACATTTCTTACGTTTTCGCCCTTTTTTTACGTTTTCGTCCGATTTTTACGTTTTCGTCCGATTTCTTACGTTTTCGTCCGATTTCATACGTTTTCGTCTGATTTCTTACTTTTTCGTCCGTTTTTTACGTTTTCGTCACATTTCTTACGTTTATGTTTTCTTCTGTTTTAGACGTTTTCTTTTGTTTTTTTCACTCCTATCTTCATTTTCTTACGTTTTATACGTCTTTATCCGTTTTCACAAAATAGAAAAAAAAACATACGAAATTGGCCGGAAACGTAAAAAAACAGACGAAAAACGTAAAAAAACAGGAGCCGAAAGCGTATGAAATATGACGAAAAACGTAAAAAAAAAAAGAACGGACCGAAAACGTTTAAAAAATGACGACGAATTGGACGAAAACGTAAAAAAACCAGACAAAAACGTAATGAAATATTTATGTAGTTACGGTAACGTTAAAAAAACGGACCGAAAAACGTAAGAATTTTGACGATAAACAGTAAAAAAACAAACGAAAACATTCAAAAAACATATACGGTAAAAAAAAAAGTTATGATTAGGGTATATCCACTTTTTAAGGAGTTAAACTAATTAGGTTTAAGTTTTAACTGTCGGACCATTATATGACTCATTAGACCATTCATTTATTTTAATTATACTAAATAAAAGAAAATAAAAAATATTTTTGTACTTTTTATACTTTTTTTGAAGAAAATATTCACAGATTCAAACATAAATTGTCAAACGTAATGATAATCGTTTTTACAGCCTTCCCGGTAATGGCGCCATTTTGATACTTGCTTTTTATACTTATATAAATAAATATATAATAATAATTAGCAAATACAATTCAATCGTAGTACGATAAGTATTCTGAATGATTTAAAATCAATTGCTTTTGACCAAAGCAATATCTCAAAAATCCCCCGGGTCGTTCTCCCAACGAGGCGTTTATCTAAAATCGTGAAAACCGTTTGTGATCGAGTGTTAGATGGGAAAAAGGATTTTTGAATTGATTTTCTAATTTCTACGAATAAAATGCAAAAACGAATGCGGGGAAACTTGAACGAAAGCTCAAAAGTAAAGAAATGTAAAAACGAGAGAACCGGGACGATACCCGTGCTTTAAAAAACTAAAACTTTGCAAAAACGACCCTACGAAAGTTTTTCTATTTTTTCTAGATTAAATATGATAAAATAAAATTTTCTAAAAAAGAAAAATATTTTTTTTTGATTTTTTATTTATTTTTTATGAATTAAAAACAGTTTAAAAGAAAATAAATTATAAAAAATAGTAAATAATTTTATAAAAATCTCAAAAAATGGGAAAAAATAGCTTAAGGTGAGCTGATTCTAAGAAAAATTAAAACTGGAAAAGTGAGCTTATAAATAAGCCGAAAATAAGCCTTAAAGGGCTTATTGGCTAAATGGGCAAAATGACTATAAGAATAAAACAATGCACACCATAACCATAAAAGACCCAAGGGCAGATGGTTATGGTGTGTGTTGTTAAGTCGTGTGCTATGAAGGGGAAGGTCCAGGGTTCGAGCCTGGCCTCTCTCTTTTTGTAAAAACTTTTTTTTTTATTTTTTTTTTAAAAAAAACTTCTAAAACTAGATTAAATAGCAAATTTAAAAAAAGACAAAACTTTTGAAACTAAAGAATAAGCTGGGAAATAAGCTGAAAAAGCTAACACAATGACTAATTTATACTTAGCCTAAAAACAAGCTAATTGGTGAGCTGATTTTAAGCACAAAAAGCAAGGAAAATGAATGATAGATAATCAGCTGCTCCTAATAAGCTAGAGCAAACAAAAATAAGCAAAGAAAAACAGCTAGAAAGAAAAAATAAGCCAAATAAGCAAGTGGCCAATTACTGCAGGCCAAACAGCCTTTGGGACACTCTTTTGGCTTAAGTTATAAGCTTTTTAGGGGGTCCTAAGGCTAAGGGGTATAGGGCTTATAGATTGGCTTATGGTCTTCCTAGAAAAACCAAAAGAACCAAGGGTTGATAAGCAAATAAGCTACTTACAGGGCTGGCAAAGTGAGCTTTTGCACCAGGGCACATTTTTAACACTGAAATGCAATGATAGTTTTGAACAAAAATTGTGCTACTCCATTAATCAATTAGTAAAAACTTTCTAAACCAGATTGTACAAGCAATTTTATAGTCTACTCGCAGCTCTAAAAAACGACCCATGTCCAAGCTCAAATGATTGTCTTTCGCGACTCAAAATATGAAGTTTTGCTTACACAGAATGTATTTAACTTTTATGAAAACCTTGATTTTGTTAAAACTACAACTAAAGCTTTTAAACTTAGACCCTAAGTACTCTAAATGTTGAAACACAACTGGCCTAAAAGCCAATTGCACTAGCAGAACTAACTAAAGGTTAGTTCTGCCTTATCCCAAACACCCCTTTAACGTTGGAATTCCAAGTTTTAAACTAAAAAATGAAAAAATTTAAGCAAGGATTTGGAAAATATATGACAAGTAAACAAATATTAACAAAAATAAGCAACAAGAAACATCAAATAAGCAGGTAAATTAGCAATTTAGAGATGAGCATATTCAAAAGCAAAATTGGCAGTTTAATAGGAAAACACAATTTAAGGATAAATAAGCATTTAAATAAAACACATAAGCATAAAACAGTAGAAACAAGCAAGAAAATAACAAATAAGCCCAAATAAGCTGATGAACAGTGAATATTGAGCAAAAATTTAAAAGAAAAGCTTACAAATGGTCCAAGCTTCTTGGCAAGTATATAAGCTTTCCAAAGCTTAAAAGACACTCTTTTGCATCCAATCCTCTTGAGGCACTAAGACCCAAGGTTCATCCCAAATTTTCCTTGCTCCATGATTTCTTGATTTTCCCTTTTTTTATTTTTTTTGTGATTTTCAAGTTTTTTTTTTTGATGTTCTTGACGAAAATGAAAAACCAAGAGCTTATTATGCTTTTAATGACTTAAAAGTATATAAAGCTTATTAAAACATGTTTTTAAAAAAGACATGTTACTATATGACAAGAATTTAAATGAAACAGTAAATAAATTGCACAATGAAAGAAACAAAGTATTTAAATGACTGAAATTTAAATGACAATGAAATTAAAAAGACAATATATTAAAAGGGTACAAAGATTTGTTACAAGCTTTTGCCTTGAGTACCAAAAATTCGGACCTTGGTTCTTAATTCTATTACATATGACCTATTTATACATAATACAGACTATTACGGGTTTCTGTGTTTCTGCCTGTGAGAAGTGAGGATCTACACCTTCACATCACCATTGTGACTTCACCACACAATATCCCCCACACCCACCAACCCCACTTTGCAATCCATCACAGCCCTTGAATCTTCTTTATCTTTGAAAAAGTTAAGGATTGCCAAGGTGTCATGGCATCATGTTGATGAGGAAGGTAGTGGAGGAGGGGGGTGATGTTTA
This sequence comes from Tanacetum coccineum, assembly GCA_026074375.1. Lineage (NCBI taxonomy): Eukaryota > Viridiplantae > Streptophyta > Magnoliopsida > Asterales > Asteraceae > Tanacetum > Tanacetum coccineum. The sequence goes on along the minus strand of BQNB010004551.1, from coordinate 69,167 downwards.
TCCAGTGGTTTTTTGAAGGTGGGGGATAAAGGGTGGTGTTTGGGAAAGACATTCAAAAAAGGGCGGAGAAAGGGGGAAAAAGATATACTATGTCTGTTTTTAATTGACAGGGGCTGGAAGTTTGTGGTTTGTTTGTCAAGACTAAGTCCATATTTTGATTATGTATGGTTGCAATCTTCATCCTTGTGTAGATATAAGTTTAAGGATGTGGAAGGATAAGCCCTCCAAGGTGCATTGTGTTATTGCACCAATGGTCCTTGTGGTGATACATCTTTAACAACTTGGGCAACACTCAGCCATGAATGTGTTATGAGCTATATACACGGGAGTGGAACAGTCCTTGTGGGCTAACAGTTTTTTTTTTTGTAAGTGTTAAGATGGGCCTAGCTTTTGGCAGATTTGGGCCGTGGGTTTTAAAGGGATATTGGGACTTAGATCAATACTTTGGCTAATAAAGTCTTCAAATAAATGTGTAAATGGGCTGACCGGCCCATTAGGATGGGTTACGGGTGGCCCAATTAACATTTCTTCTGGATTCTGGCTTCGGCTTTTGCCCGTTGACTTTTTGGGTTGACTTTGACTTTTGGTTTTCCTAGTTTTTCCTTCCGTTGTTCGGTGGTTTTGTCCGTTTTTGCTTGATTTTTTGTCATTTTCTTGGATATCTGTTTCCTGCACAATACAATTGTAAAACATATAAATACAATGTATTTTTGGTACGTTTTTAGTCATTTCTGTCCGATTTTTAAAGGTTCAAAGTATGTGTATTTAAGCACATACCAAAAATCCCAATACTTAGATATTGTCGTGTTCTCGCGCAATGCGATAGTAAACACTTTAAGAAACTAAGAATCTTTTAATTCCCCCTTGACTAATAACCTCGAAAAGTAGCTAGTGTTTGTCAAGGGGAAATAAAGAATCAATAGCTTCGACAAAGTCTCGTTTTCCACCATTTTTTCATGTACACTAACTATCCATAATATTTTGGGATTTCTTTTTTTTCTTGTTCTTAACTAACTGTGTGACTTCCTTTTTTTTATCAAAACACTAGGATTATAGAAATGAGTAACGTGGCCCATAGAATAATATAGGATGTCGAAATAGATAAATTCATCGTCCCTGATTTTTCACTAGTCCCAAACTAAGCGTAAAAACGAAATCACTGTTAAGTACAAGTAAAGATGCTAACACTAATATAACTAAGATTGTCAACTTTTGCTTCACGACAATTATTCTATTAAGTGCTTGTGCTTAATTTTAAGTTAACTTTAGATTGACAATTTAGAAAGTAGTATATTTTATGTGCATAACGATATTTCTGAAGAAATCTGGGGAAAAGACTAGATCACCCACCAACCAGCATATTCTCGATAGATCCCAGCCAGGTGAGTTCGACTTAGGTTATATGGTTTGAGACCACCACAGGGGAATGTTCGCAATGTAATAGAGGATACTCCATTCCTTTTAGGGCCGAATTTCTTAGATATACCGTGTAAATAAAACAAATACTTACTCAAAGCAGCAACATAAAAATTTTATTGATCGCTTTGGACTACATGGATGATTCCATGTAACGACCTTTCTTCTCGGAACGTCCCCCCCCCCCCCCCCCCCCCCACTCCCCCCCCCCCCCCCCCCCGCTCATCAGCTAACGTGCCCAGAGTTTTTGACACCCACGGAGAATAATTAAATCGAAATAATCTACACGACGGCAAACCAACAACTTGTGAAGTCTTAAAGCAAGTTATTTTAGTTCAAATTTCACTTGAGTTTAGAAAAAAAAATCTTAACATTAAATTTTTCCATTTTTTTTAAATTGCTATATACTATATACCGTTATCTTTTACATGACTACAACATCGTGTCCGCCTCCGGACAAGATGTATGGATTAGTCTGATGACGGCTTTTAATTTGATAACCCTAAGATTTTTTATCTCACTATAGGCCTTGTTTTGAAGACTTTGAAAACATCGGTTGTGAGCCTTAGGCAAGATGCAGTAACTTCTATCAGCCCATAGTTTATATTATTTTTTTATTTCTTCATTATTTTTTTTATTTTTTTTTATTATATATTTTCCGTAATAGTAAAAATTTCGTTTTTTAGGAGACTCAAGTGTAAAGGCTGAACTAAGAAGGTTATTTTTGTTTCCGAAAAGAGCTTTTTTAGGTATAATGTCGGTTTCAAAGTTAAGCAAACTTTAAGCATGTTTTTTAGGCAGTTAGAGCATTCGGGAAGAAAAAGCGACAAGTTACCCACTTATAAGCTTTGATGATTTCTAAATAATCACTTGTTTTAGGCATCCCACTTTTTAAATAACACTATCTTTTCATGATTCGCAAATTTAAATTCCTTAATAAAAAGGATACGCGAAAAAGCTTAGCCTAATAAACTTTCGTTTGTTAAAATGGTTCAAGGAACAAACGAGGGATCAACACGCTTTCTCCGATCGAGTCAAAATTTATTCTCATTCTACCCATTGGAAAAGTCAAAATTGTGACAAAACACTTATTTTATTTTGAAAATTTTAAATTTTTTCATTTTTTTGAAATTTTGGTGGTAAAAAGGGGGAATGCGTGACAACAACGGCCTGTGCAGGGCAAATTTCATAATCGATGATCATCCCCATTCTAGAACTAAACATGTCCCTCGATGTTTAAAAGGGTACCTACAGTTTAAATCTCAGGCCTTGTTTTATGAAGTGTGCCAAAAGAAAAAACGTTTTAGTCGATTAGATTTGGATACTGGATTCCTCAAAACGAAAGTTGAGGATGCGAAACTCCTTGTGACTGAAAGATAAAAAACTGAGAGCACGTAGTCTTCACAATCGAGAAATCCTGGAATACAATACTAAAGGCATACAAAATACAGACAAAAACACGGGTTAATGGAAAGATGTAGCTTCCCTCATCATCAAAAACCACTTATTACTACATACTAACTACTGATAGCATGGGGTGCTTCTACGTAAGCGCTTGTTTTAAGGTCGATTTGTCTTGACACCGTACCCCCGAAGTTTATTGGTCATGGGGTAACGTCTGGAGATCCGGAGACAAACCTCGGTGGCATGTCCCCTCCAAAGTTGTTTTCAAACGAATGGGACCATTCACTTTGAAATATGGCTCCTGGAGTTCGTGGATCAACTCGACAGTGGCATATGGAAATAACTTGGGGGTTACAGTAGAATGGTCCACTTAGGGGTCTTAGCTTGCCTGAGAAATAATTTTTAATCTTAGAGTTAAAGAGGAGAACTCGATAACCGACGTTGAATACGCGATTTGTGATCTTGGTGTCATGACATTATATTTGTTTTCTCCTTGTAAATTAAGAATTTTTCTGATAAGCATGATCACGAAGTTCATTTAAGTTCGTTGAGCTGAACTTTTCTCGTATATCACCGCGGTTTTGATATCAAAGTTGGTATGCTTAAGGAGCCCCAATAAGCTTTTGTGCTCAATTCAATCGGTTTAGATGACATTGCACTTTCAATATACAAGCTTGTTCGGAGTGCACCCGATGGGTGTTTTATAAGCTTGTACGGGATGGCCCAGAGAGCGTCTTCCAGTTTGTAGACCAAGAGGCACGGTTTTCGCTCGGTCCCTTTTAAGAATCTTTTTTATCCACGAATTCGATACCTCAATTCCCACGTGTTGGTGCGATGATACGCGGGGAGAGACGATGAGTGACCTCCGTATTTAGCTATTGACCTTTTGAAAAATTGGTCATTAAAGAATTGGTTCCAGCGATCAATTTATGATCTGCAACGAGGGAACCAAATCTAGAGAAGAGAGTTTTAAGAAATTTTCAAACAAACTCCACAGGGCATCATTGGTGGGGAGAGCGCTTTCGCTTAAACCCCATTTTGATAAAGTAATCGACTGCCACGGGTATATTTTTTGTTCCCTATTGAATGACGGGGAATGGCCCCATTAATCAATGCCCAAATGTCAAAGATTTTCGCACAAAATTGGATAGAGTTTTGTGGAAGATCATCACGTTGCAAAATTTTGCCATGACGTGAAAAATGTCACATCGGATCGTTGGTCAAAAGTCCGATGGGATTCCTTGTAGATCGTGGGCCAATAAAATCCTTGAATCGAAGCCATTTAGCGGTGTAATTGGCACGTAGTTGTCCACCACAGTGGGTCACTGTGGAAGCTTAGAATGTCAAAAGCACTTTTTGGCCCCATAAAATCAATGCCCCAAATGTCAAAGATTTCGCAAACTTGGATAGAGTTTTGTGGCATCTCATCACGTTGCGAAATTTTGCCTTGACGTTGACAAATGTCACATCGGGTGACAAAGTCATGGGCATCCTTGTAGATTGTGGGCCAATAAAATCCTGAATCGAAGATCTTTTTAGCGGTGTAATTGGCACCGTAGTGTCCCCCGGTGGGTCCACTGTGGCAAGCTTTAAGAATGTCAAAAGCTTCTTGCCCCGAAACACAACGCCTAATTACTTGGTCAGCACAGATCTTGAATAGAAAGGGGTCGTCCCAGAAATAATGTTTGACATCTTTGAAAAACTTGTTTTTCTGTTGGGACGACATTCCCTTGACAATGAAGTTCCCCGCATGGTAGTTTGCGAAATCTGCAAACCATGGGGTACTATCATCACGAAGAGCAACCGATCCAAGAGTTTCGAGTGGAAATGTTTCTGTAATTTCCTTGTTCTCGAACTCATCTTGGTGAGGGTTCTCAAGTCTGGAGAGATGATCGGCGGCTAGATTTTCTGCTCCTTTTTTGTCTCGGATCTCAACATCGAATTCTTGGAGCAAAAGGATCCACCGCATTAGTCTTGCCTTAGCATCCTTTTTAGCAAAGAGATACTTTATAGCAGAATGGTCAGTATACACTATGCTCTTGGACAAAATGAGATATGACCAGAACTTCTCAAAAGCATACACTACGGCAAGTAATTCTTTTTCGGTCGTAGTGTAGTATGCTTGAGCTTCGGTCATTATTTTGCTGGCATAGTGAATTGGTTGGAAATGCTTGTTTTTTCGTTGTCCTAGGATTGCCCCAATTGCAAAGTCGCTTGCATCACACATGAGTTCAAAGGGCAAGTCCTAGTCGGGAGCAATCAAAATTAGAGCCTTGGTCAATTTTCTTTTAAGTGCATTAAAGGATTCGATACACTCTTTTAAGAAGAAAATTGGAGTCTCTTTTTCAAGCAAGTGGGTCATTGGACGGGCAATTTTTGAAAAGTCTTGTATGAAACGTCGGTAAAAACCGGCATGCCCAAGAAAACTACGGACACCTTTGACAGTAGTCGGGTGAGGGAGCTTGGCTATAACTTCAACTTTAGCACGATCGACCTCAATTCCCGACTTAGAAATTTTGTGTCCAAGAACAATGCCTTCTTTAACCATAAAATGGCTCTTCTCCCAATTTAGGGACAAATTGGTGTCTTCACACCGTTTTAACATCTTTTCCAAATGGGATAGGCATGTAGAGAAAGAATCCCCGAAGACCGAGAAGTCATCCATGAACACTTCCATTGTCTTTTCGATCATGTCATGGAAGATTGCCATCATACATCGTTGAAACGTGCCGGGTGCATTACATAGCCCAAAAGGCATGCGGCGATAGGCGAACGTTCCGTATGGGCAAGTGAATGTTGTCTTTTCTTGGTCCTTCGGGTCTATAGGAATCTGAAAATAACCCGAGAAGCCATCGAGGAAACAATAGTATTGGTTTCCCGCGAGTCTTTCGAGCATTTGATCCATGAAGGGCAATGGGAAATGGTCTTTTCGGGTGGCTTCATTCAACTTTCTATAGTCAATGCACACTCTCCACCCCGTGACCAATCGAGTTGGTATCAAATCATTATCATCATTCTTGACGACGGTTATGCCACCCTTCTTTGGTACACAGTGTACCGGGCTTACCCATGGGCTGTCAGAGATCGGATAAATTAATCCGGCGTCAAGAAGTTTTTCAACCTCTTTTTTGATGACGTCGTGGATCTTTAGGTTTACCCGTCTTTGACTCTGAACTGTTGGTTCGTAGTCCTCTTCCATAAGGATTTTGTGAGTACAAAACTCTGGATCAACACCCTTGATATCGGAGAGTTTCCAAGCGATGGCTCGCTTGTGGGACTTTAGAACCTTGATAAGAGCGGCTTTTTCCTCATCTTTTAAATCTTTCGCAATTATGACGGGCAACTTGTCGTTACCCTCCAAAAATGCGTATTCTAAATGAGGTGGCAAGTCCTTGAGTTCAACCTCGGGAGGCTCATCAATTGATGATTTAACGGTTTTGGCTTCAACAACTTTAAGTTCTTTCTGGATTCCGGGCGAATAATCTTTATGATTCGGAAGAGGAGGCAACGGATCACTATTGAGAAGTGCTTCGAGAATAAGAATATCACCCTCCGGATCATAGTAAGTAGCATCAATTTCCCGTGAAATTGGCTCGTCATCGATAGCTATAAAAGCATTGGCTTCTTCGAGAAGGAGAAAATCACTATCCCCGAAAGGAGTTAGTGTTGGTGAAGAATTTGAAACAATTGGATCGTAATACGGAGAAGGATTACCGTATGCAACTGAATCAGAAAAACCTAAAACTTCTTGCGAGTATTCTTCACTTGCCAATTCAATGACGTCGATTCGGTTCGCCGTCATATGATTGTAATTAGCCGTGTATCTCGAAGTTTGGTCCAGATTAAATGTGATGGCCTCTTTGCCAACACGAAGGGTTATTTCACCTTCGTATACATCTATCAATGCACGACTGGTCTTTAAGAAACACCTCCCGAGAATTAGAGGTACTCGGGGGTCTGGTTCAAAATCTACGATCACGAAATCGGTTGGAAATTGGAACTTTCCCACCGTTACATAGACGTCTTCGGCGATACCGATCGGTTTAGTGATCGAACGGTCTGCTAGTTCGAGCGTCATGCAAGTCGGGGTTAGTTCGGGAAGAGAGAGATCTTTCCATACGGAATATGGCATAAGATTAATGCTCGCGCCGAGATCGGCCAAGGCGTTGCATGTGTCAATCCCGGTAAATTCACATGGAATGAGAAATCGGCCGGGGTCTCCAAGTTTTTTCGGTAACTTGTTTAGGATGACCGCCGAGCAATTCTCGTTCAATGGAGTTCTAGCCATTTCACTCAACTTCTCTTTGTTTCCGATTAAAGTTTTTAGAGTCGAGGCAAATTTTGGCATAAGCATCAAGGCATCCGTAAAGCTAATTTCGAAACTCAAATCTCTAAAGATTTCGTAGAATTTCTCAATTTGATCGTTAGCTTTTTCTCGGCGCCTTTCATCATTTCTTCTTGAAGGAAATGGAATTGATGTTCGTTGGTTAGGCATCGGAGCACTAACGGGGCACAACGGGCCTTGGAATTGATACGAGATTCGACTAGAACTAACCAGAGTTGGACGCCTTCGGTGCTTCCGTTATTAGTAGGAAGCATCGTGTCCTTTGTAACCTCGGTATCACGATTCATTACTTTCGGAGAAGATGTAGTGGGAGGAATCGTGGGTCCTTGATAAGTAACACCACTTCGGGTGGTGATACCTTTCAAATCCTCCTTCGGGTTAGTAACGGTGTTACCCGGGAGAGTTCCCGAACCTGAAGTAGAGGCGGTATTAGAAGCCACAAACCTGGAAAGCATATCCGTCAAATTGGTCAATTGATTTTGCCATCCTCTAAATTTGTTTTGCATGCCTGTTTGCCTTGAGTTTGCACATTTCTTATGACTGCATCATTGGCTTTGACGTAGCTCTCAAAATCATTCTTTGGCACACCCGGAGCTTGAGGAACCGAAGCATGGTAAGCTGGAGCTTGATAAGCTGGGGGTTGATTACTTGGGGGTTGATAATTTGGCCCTTGGTTAAAATTATTCCCCCGGTTTTGGTTGTAATTGTTCCCCCGGTTTTGATTATAATTATTTCCTTGGTTGTAACGGTTTTGATTACTTCCTTGATTGTTTTGATTTTTTTGCACGGCAGGAAAACCTGGAGGTCGAATTTGGTTTGCAACCATCAGAGGTCGGGCACCGGTATTTCCTTGGTTGAAATTAGCCGCGGCGGCTTGTGACACATACTCTTGGATATTGTCACGATAAATGTTGTCATCGGTGGCTGGACAATTTTGGTAAGAAGGACCACCCCTACAAGTTACACAACTTTGCTCGACTGCTTTTACGGGAGCTGGGGTTTGGTTTTTCTTATCGAGAATCAATGTTCTAACCATATCTTTAAGTTCAACATCATCGGGTGAAACTGCTGGGGTAGAAGAGCTCGTACTCACTTTGGTAATGACTGCCTTGCTTCGTGATTGACGAACTTTGGACTTGCTCTCGATGATTTTTAGGCATTCTCGAGGCATTTTATCCAAAACGTTACCACCCGCAGCGGAGTTCAATGAATCTTGATCATTCGAATTTAGGGCATTATAGAATGTATCGAGTTGATGCAATTCCGAAAACCCATGATGCGGGCATCCCCTAAGAGGATCATTGAATTGGTCCCATGCTTCGTAAAACGTTTCATCAAATTTTTGTTGAAATCTCGTGATTTCATTTCGAAGATTTGTCGTTTTAGAGGGAGGGAAGAATTTGTTAATGAATTTTGAAACAAGATCATCCCATGTAAGAATCGATCGAGGGGGTTCTTTCTCGAGCCAAATCCGGGCGGCCCCCTCGAGGGAAAATGGGAAAAGCATAAGCTTAACCGACGTTCGGGAACTTTATCGTAGAAGTGATCTTGTTGAAATATCGGATGTGAGCATGTGGGTCTTCTTTATCATGTCCAAAAAATTGCTTGTTTTGAACAAGATTAAGTAGACCATGCTTGATCTCAAAGTTGTTTGCGGTGATTTCGGGAACAACGATCGCATCCTCGTAACCCTCGGTGGGTGCTTCGAGTAATTGCGCCATAGTACGATTATCGGCCATCGTAACTATGGGAGGATTGAAAGTTTCTTGATTGTTATTTGGTTTCTCAAGATTTGGTGATTCAACAGAAGTTTGTCGGACTTGTTGTTGTCGACGTTTACGGGCTTGAGAACGAGTGCGCATGCACAAAATAGGAATATAAAAAGAAAATTTACACTAATTTTTTTTTCAACGATCTATTCACAATTTATTTTAACGGACAATGAGATAAGACAACTTCAACCAAATAATCTACTTACTTCACGGTAGCTCTCAAAATGAAAAACACACAAGCGAGCGGAGGAAATGGATAACGCGAAGCTTATTTCTCCTTTCGGGTCGTAGTTCCTCGGAACAACCCTCCTTATACCCACCTTATAGTTTGTTAATCAAATCGAGGTGAGCCGTACGTCGTAAGCGACACAAATGGCAAGTTTTTAAATCTTTGATTCGAGTTGGGAATTTATTAATGGAGAATACCCCAGTTGGTAGTATTCTTTTGATGGTGTTCTTTTACCACCGGGTAATTTTTATTTCTTTTTATGGACAATGTTTTTATATTTTTTGTTTTTCTTGCTTTATAAATATACTAAAAAGAAAATGAAAAATATTTTTGTACTTTTATATTTTTAATAACAAAAATAACTTCACAAGGAAGGATCTTCAAACACAATCGTCAAACGATAGTCGTTTCACAGCCTCCCCGGCAGCGGCGCCAAAAATTGATTCGTATGATAGTATATATATAATAATACAAGCAAACACTCAACCAATTACCTTTAGCCAAGGATTGGTTAAGAATTCACAAAATAAAATATATATGTGTCCGGAAGTATGATTCCCGGGTCGTTATGTCCCAACGAGGCGTGCAATTGAAAATCGTATGACGAGTTGATAATTGATGCTTGAATGGAACGATGATTGATTGGATTTTTCTATTACTATGATTAAAAATGCAAAAACGAATAAATTAAACCTAAAAACGAAAGCTATAACGCTTAAATCCTAAAACGGAACGGAAAACGAGGGTCAAAAACCTAAATTTTGCAATTTTAACCCTAGAACAATTTTTAAACTAAAAATAGATTCTACTTGACTAAAAACGAAGTTTAAAAAAAACTAGACTAAAAACGGAGTTCGTTTGGACCAAAAACGAGTCAAATCAAAAACGGGGACGAATCCCGTTCTTTAAAAAGTGAAACTTTGCAAAAATGACCCTACAAGAAAACAAATATTTTTCCTAGAAACTATATGACAAAAGAAAATTTTTAAAAAAAAGTTTATATTTTTCTGACTTTTATTTTATTTTTTATGATTTTTTAAAGTTTTTAAACAAAATAAATTATAAAAAATACTAAACGTGTATAAAAAATTCTGGAAAAATTACACAAAATAGTTAAAGTGTTGATGGTTCCTAGAAAAATAAAAAGGCTTACACGGCTTATCGAATAAGCTGTGTAATAAGCTAAAAATGGGCTTGGGGCTTAAGGGCCTAAAAGCTCTTAAATATTTAATTTAACAAACCTCTACCAGATGAGCTATTGTAGCACAGCGGTAGAGGTGTTGTTATAAAAGTGTTGGTTGATTTGGGTGAGGTCCCGAGTTTGAATCTTGCTCACTCGGGGTCTCCCCTTATCCCAACGCTTTTATTTATTATTTTTTTTACAACTTTTTAAAAATGCTAAAAATAAGCAACTTTAAAAAAGGAAAAAAATTTGAAACTTGGAAATAAGCTGTGAAATAAGCTTATAAAGCTAACAGTTAGCTTATAAACACAAAAAGGGCTGTTTGGCTTTTTTTGAAGCCAAATAAGCCAAGGCAGCCTTAAATAAGCTCAAACATATCTAAAACAATGCTTATTAAGCATGAATAAGCAGAATTAAACTAAAAACTAAGGCTAAATAAGCTGGAAAAGCTAAAAATAAACTAAATTAAGCTTAAAAACACTCATTAACTTCACATAAGCTTAAATAAGCTCAAATTAAGCTAAAATAAGCTAAACTAAGACTAAACTACACTAATAAGCATTCCTAAACATAAGTAAGCTAAAAGGACAGGAGCTTGTGAAAAGCTGACTTATGCTCAGTGTATGCTGAGTAAATCAGCATATGCTAAGTATAAAGAGCTTTTTCAAGCTTAAAAATAAGTGCTTAATTGGAACTTTACAAGCTTATGGCTTATATTTTTGAAAACTAGGGCCTAAGATCTTTTTAAAAATTATTTTTGAAAAGATTTTGAAAAACAAATATGCTTTGAAAAAGCTTATTAAAGGGTTGGTTTGTCTGTTTTTACACTTAGCACAAAATAGGACAGGTTTGACCCATTTTTAAATCTTGCTCACTCGGGGTCTCCCCTTATCCCAACGCTTTTATTTCTCATTTTTTTTACAACTTTTTGAATAGGCTAAAAATAAGCAACTTTAAAAAAGGAAAAAATTTTAAAACTTGGAAATAAGCTGTAAAACAAGCTCAAAAAGGAAGCTGATAAATCAACTTTTTGCACCAGGGGAGCTTTTGGTTTTGAAAAAGGCTTATTGCAGACCTCAAAACAGCTATCCAAATAAGCTTTAAATTTAAAAACAGTCTCAAAAATGATTGAGATGGGTTCCTAATGCGTTGTGAGAGTTTTCAGGACCCTAAGGAGCAACAAATAAGCTTATCTAATTTATGGCTTAAAAATGGGACTTATTAACTGCTAGGTAATTATGACAGAGCAATGTCAAACCAAATCAACAACTGCAGGCACTCTTATCCTATAGCTAATGCACAATAACACTCAAAATGGACATGAAAACATGTACTGAAAGCTACCTTAAAACAAGGATTAAAATAAGCAAATCTACACAACAAAATTTCCACAGATTTGAACTACTACTACTTGAAACCTTAAAATTGCATTCTAAGCTTTAACAACCTTTGATAACAGATGACAATCACTTAATATAACTAGTTAAAACTGACTTAGTGGCATTAACCCATTGCAAAAACCATTTTGACCCATTTTGGGTGTTATCCCAAACACCCCTTTATAACTGGTTTTCACTTTTTCACTTATAAAAGATGGTTTTAGCTTAGAAAATTCAAAACAGATTAACACTTAACCTAGAAAAGCAATATTAAGCAAATTTTATGCAAGAAAGACTTAAAGATAAGCAAATAAAAATAATGCAGTTTAAGGGCTAAAAAGACAATTTACTTTCAAAACTTAATAATAATCTAAAAACTTTACATTAAGCAGAATCAGCATAAAACATAAGATAAGATAAATAAGCACTAATAAGCTAATGCTACAGTGAAAATAAGCAAAACTGAAAAAAAATTAGAAAACTTACAAAGGTCCAGCTTTTTGAAATGAGTTTAAGGACTCCAACCAGTCCTTAAAACACCCATGACGTTGTCTCCCAAGAGATCTAAAACCCATGGCCATCCTTTATGTTCTGATTACTTGACAGATTCTTTTTTGTGATATTTTTTTTATATTTTTGCGAGAATTAAGAACTTAAGACAACACAAAGCTAAAGATCTTCCATTGCTTAAGATTGAGAACAGCTTACTAATGGGGGACTTTTAGAGATTTTAAACCTTTTTAAACAGTCACAACAAAGATATACAGAATACAGGAAAAATACTAAAAACTGCTTCAACTTTTCATTAAACTTAAAATTACAAGACTTGTAAATAAATGTATATATAAGCTACAAGTGACTAAAAAAATAAGCTGAAAAAGAAAAAGATATCTTAAGGCCTTTACATTTGAGCCCTATTTATACTAATAAAGCTAAGTCTTCATTTCCATTGATTGTGCGGGGGTTTTTTTTCTTTTGTGAGAGGTTCAGCCGCTGTGTTTGTTTGTGTGAGAGCCATGCCAAAACCAATCACAGCCATCCATCTTCTTTTTGCTTCTTTATGAGACATCTTGGCCATCGAAATTGCTTGGAGAGGGGTGAGATTGCCAACATGGAAATTATAGTGTGGTTAGGGCTGGTAGTGGAGTGGGGGAAGAGGGTTTAACCATGGGAAATTTGGGGTTGCAGGGTAAAAAGGTGGGAAGACACCCGTGACTTGTGGTGGGTTTAAAATGGGCGGGAAAGTTGGTTTTTGGTAACAGGGGAAAGGTTTGGGCGTTTGGCAACTCTGGCCCCTCAAAGTTATATGGTGTATTGCAGTGATGGTCCTTGAGGTTAAATGATAATGGGGGTTGGCAGGTCAGGCCCCTCATTGTTATAACTTGAATTGCAAAACTCGTCCTTGAATAATATAAGTTTAGGGGGTTGGCAGGAATGCCCCCTAAAGTTATATTTCACTTAAATTGCAATTCCAGCCCTTGTCATTTTATCTTAGTAATATAACTTTGGGGTTTGGCAATTTCAGTCCCTCAAGTTATATTCTTTTCTGATTTAGCTTCTCGGAGTTGACTTGACTTTGACTGTTTGACTTTTCTGTTGACTTTTTGACTTGATTGACTTTTGGCTTCGATTTGGCTTTGTCTTTTCACACTTTTCCATTCCGTGCTCAGTTTTGTTGTTTTTGGCTTTGTTTTTCGTCCTTTTGTGAATATCCGTTTCCTGCATAACACAAATACAAAACAAACATATATTTGGTAGTTTTTGTCTGTTTTTGGTCATTTAAGTCCGTTTTTAATGGATAAAGGTATGTGTAATTAAGCACATACCAGCCTTTAAAACTCCATATAGCCAAGTTAGTTAATTCATAAATTATATGATTAGTATAAGTTATTAAAGATTTAGTATGTTATGATATGTGTTTAGGTGCTCGCGGGAAGCTAGTGGAAGCCTAAACCGAGGATAGAGGTGAGTAACGAATTTAGTTTCATGTCTGGTAGTTAAACATGATTTTAGTATGTTTACATATGTTCGGAAATAGCCGAGGTATACCATGTTTATGTTAGACTCGGAGATAACCAAGTAGTAATTATTATCTCATGATTAAGTAGCACGTTATCTCATGATTCAGATATAGCCGAAAGTAGCATGTTTATCTCATGATTTGGATATAGCCAAGAGTAGCACGTTTATATCATGATTCGGATATAGCCGAGAGTAGCACGTTTATCTCATGATTCGAATATAGCCGAGAGTACCGCGTTTATCTCATGATTCGGATATAGTCAAAAGTAGCACGTTTATCTCATGATTCGGATATAGCAGAAAGTTAGTATGGTTAGCTCATGATTCGGATATAGCCGAGATTTAATCATGTTATGAATATGATATCGTCAAAGTTATTCATGTTTATGATTAGCATCCTTTGTGGATGACATGTTAATGGCGTAAATATGCCTCAGTAACCTTTGAGGATAAGTTCATTTTAGGCACTCAATATCCTTGATGGTTCATTTATTATTGGTATTATAGCATCCTTAGTAGATGGCATGAAATTAGCGTGACATGAACGCTAAGGTATCCTTATTTAGGATTGTGCCTTGTAGGCACTAAGCATCCTTAGTGGATGACATGATTAGATATCACGAGATGATATGTGACGATTAGATATCGTCTAGTTAGTAGAACGTGATTAGATATCACAACATGATAATGTGACGATAGATATCGTCCATTTAGTAGAAAGTGATTAGACATCACAACATGTTAATATGACAATTAGATATCATGAGTTAGTTTACATTATGATATGTGATTAGACATCACATATAACTAGCAAAACAACTTAATGCCGTGCCATATGTGGAAAGCGAAAGGGGTGGTGAAACAAATTATCATAGTCCTCTTAGGATGATTAGATATCATCCTTACATTAGAAATCCAATTAGAAATTAGATTTGATAATAATATAGTTCATTTTAGTAGAAAATGCATATTTGCTCATTTTGACCCATTTAGACAATGGGTGGGTTGACACACTATGCAATAGTACCTTGTGATGATTAGATATTATCCTTATGTCAGTAATCCAATTAGAAGTTGGATTAGAGACTATTAGTAACATGTTTGGCAATCATATGATATTTATAAGTTTTGACCCATTTAGATAATGGGCGAGTTACAGTTTAGATAATACTTATCCTTAATCATAGTAGCTTAGATCAGTTCTGTTTACTCACTAAGTCTTTTAGACTTACCGTTTTTAGTTTCCATGTCTTTTGTAGGTGCGTGATACAAGATTCATGGCTAGAAGCATAGAAAGGTGGAAATTTATAAGAACGGGCACACTCGTGTATAGGTGACCAGTGTCTCATACTTTCACTTTGATATTTGGCTTGTAAACGCCCTAAACATATGTATTATTAGTTTAGAAACAAGTCATGTTGGTTTAAGTATCAAGTTTTGTGTCATAATCATGTTTAGTAGTTTTAAAGGAGCATTTGGCACAACTCTTAAAACATGTTTCCGCTTATGTTCAAAGTTTGTAAAGCTCCAGATGTGCTTAATAATGTATTTATATTAGTTTTGCAAAGTTTTATGTCATTTTGATAAGGGCTCATATGGTTTCCAAAAAATGAAACGAAAAATGAAGTTTAAGAAGAAAGTTGCAGGAAACTAGGCACGGTCGCCGGCCATGGGAGGCTCTGGTGGCTCCCAGTCGCCGGCCACTGGCCACCAAGGGTCTTTCTCGATTTTGTTCGTTCTTGTTTATTTTGTAGAATTTCATATATACCCAATGAACCTTCATAAATTACATATTTCCCCAAAACACAAGTTTTCAATGCATAATGTACAATGTTATTGAAGCATGTGTGGGGAAATATGTAAATATTGAAAAAAAATTGGGATACATGTACATGCCCCTATTTTGTATAAAATAAACCGTGGCTCGTTAGAGGTCGTGCCACAAATCGACGGAAAGCTTTTTGAGTCTACTTTAATTTAAAAATATTTCCAGAGTTAATAGAATTTTAAAAATGCTACCAGTGAAGTATAAAGGGCCAATGTCGACAACTTTCTAGTGTAAATTTTTTTTGTTCGAGTTTGGGCGTTTTAGGTGGTGAACGTGTGATGACATCAAATAACATCATTATTATAACATCATTTATCCCATGTTTTTTACCCACTTTGTATTAATTATTGCATGGATTGGTACTTAATTTGATTGGTACTTAATTGTTTATATTTGTTATTTGCAGTAATTATCGAACATTGGGCAAAAGATGGAGAAAATGACGTGTTTTGAAGCATAAACGAAGAGTTTGAGAAAGTCGACTGATTCTGACATCAATTCGCCATATCTAAAAGACTTTGAAGAACTCAAGACCATTGCTGACTTTGAAGAATACGTCGTATCCACATCAGCAGATACGCCGTATATGATACTTTGGTCAACTATCAAGAGAAACACGTTTTCAGCCAATACTCCGTATCCAAAACCTCAATACTCCGTATTGGTCAATACTCCGTATCCGAAGAACCAATACTCCGTATTAGTGAATACTCTATATCCTAAGAACCAATACTCCGTATTGGTCAATACACCATATCCAAAAATCAGATATGGCGTATTGAAACCAGCTCAAAGAAAATTCTGGAATATTTTATTCGTGGAGCCTACGCCCAAATCACCCGATACGTCGTATTGAGTTTTTCAATACGCCGTATCGACCAATTTTCAGAGTCTATAAATACCAAACCCTAAATATGATTTAGGGTATGCTTTTTACCAAGGTTTTCAAGATCGGGATCTAACCCATGATCGTTTTCTTCTTTGCAAGATCGAGATCGTAAAGTAGGATCGGGATTGTAAGATCCTACTATAATGTCATTGTCTTAATAGTCTTTGTAATATTATACAAATCTACAAATTATTATATACCATAAACATAAAATTATATTAATGTTTTATGGAAATGTTGTCCTAAATTATGATTATGAAATGTTTAAGAAGATTAACATGTTGTTTTTTAAATTCTACAAAACACAACCCATAAATTTGTAGTTTTTTAGTTTGTGGTTCGAGAAAAGAAAGATCAGATTGGAGTAGATCTTAAGATCCTATGTTCAAGATCGGGATCCTATAAGATCTTAAGCATGCAAAGATCCTATGTAGGATCTGGATCGTTTTTGCTTTGTAGTATCGTAAAATCGTAAGATCCTAAGATCAGGATCGGGATCTTAACAACCATGCTTTTTACCACCAAGTCTGGTTTTCAAAAGATCTATAAAGCAATGAAGGTCCTATAAAGTGGTCTAATCCATGGGAAAACTCTTGTAATCTCTACACTCCACTATACGCGTTCGGTTAGCATTATCTTTAATCGTTCATCTATGATTTTATGTATTGTTACAATGACTATCGGCTAATACCTTTAGAAATTAGCCATGTTTATGATAATATAATGTTTTGTTTTGTCTTTATATTGATTGTTCCTTATTCGTTGCATGTTGATTATGTTTATCACTTCATACCCGTTTATGTGCTTAATTATGTGTTTTACCTATCATTCAACTGGGTCTAGTCCTACATATTTAATGCTCTGCAACTTTAGTGTTGTTAGGGCGTAGGCTAAGAGTCCAGGATAGAAACATATAACGCTTATTCATATAGCTAGAATAATAGGATCACCAATAGAAAGCCCTGTTTCGATCTATGGTTAAGTGGATAGGTAGACTAAGCCGGTGACCTGGACTACACATAACATCCTGTTTCCATAGGTATTTAAGTAGGCATGGACTACTAGTATATGAATTTCCATTAACTAGTAAGTTGGTAAAGCCTCCATGAGCTAGGATTCAATATAACCACCAATATAGTTTCTTAGATAGATTATAATCAATGATGTGAGCTTTATGCGGGTTTAGGTTAATTGTGACAGGATTAACCAGCGACAAACCTCGAGTCTAGGGAGAAGATCCACCTAACTTTGGAATGATATACCACCAACAAATTAATACAATCATTGCACAATAGACAATCAAGGCACTTTATTTGATTAAACTGGCTAATACATTTTCCTAACATTTGACCACTTCCCTATCTTTTGTTAATCACTTGTGTGCATTATTTGTCATCACCTAAGGATATTTAGAACTAAACTCGTGCTAGTCTCTCAGGCTGAAAAACCCCCCTCTTTGCATTAGTTTAGGTTTAATTAGATTTAGTTTGAATAATTAGGTTAGGTTAATACTAAACCTAGGTAAATAAAATACTGGTAGAATTAAGAGTTAACTTCCACTCTCAGTGATCGACACCCTACTTACCACGAAGCTATATCTAACCGGATACACTGCCCATTAAAGTGTTATTTTAGGTAAAGTCGGCAAAATATAAATTTGAAACTTGAACTATCATGAACTACAACCTCACAATGACACATCAAGTTTTTTGCGCCGCTAACGGGGAGTGTGATTGTTTAATTTCTTGTTTTTATTGGTATTTTTAGTATAAATTTAGTTTTGTTTTTCTACCGTTTGCTGTTATTTTCTCAATCGAATACTGAATACGGCGTATCCATTTTTTAAATACGACGTATTCGACATCACACCTCAATACGGCGTATCCAGATTACTAAATACGGCATATCGACTGTCTGATATAGCAACAGTTTTAGTTAGCTTTCTAGTTTAGTTTCCTAGAATAGTTTTACTTCAAATTATGTCTTTTTTTCAGGTACCGTTTTCTGGGTGCCTCCTTACCCGTTCAATTACCCTACAAGGAGGTTAACTAAAGAATAAATATTGGCTAAATTCATTAATGAAGGTAAACGTGAACATGAGGAGATGGAAATATTCATTAAGGAGTTTAGATCCACCAACGAGCTTTTGTTAAAAGAACGAAGCAACTTATTTAGTGAGCTAAAAATCGAGGTAAACAAATTGTCAAAGGTTATGAGTAATGTTTTGATTCCAAAAAACAAAGTCAACGGAGTGATAACTAGGGGAGGAAAGATGACGTCTGAAGCCACCAGTAGTAAAGAAATTAATGAAACTAGATTCAACAAGAACGAACATCCCAGATGTGAACAGGATGTGCAGGAAAAGCCGCATGATGATGGTGTGACAAATAAATCTTCAAGTATTCGTGAAAGGACTACTCAACCATTAGTAAAACCATAACAATCATCTATTCCTTTCCCCAACCGAGTGAGAAAAGAAAAAGAAGAAGCACTACAACAAAAAAATTTGGAGAATCTAAAACAACTCGATATTAATATTCCGTTTACCAAAGCCCTAGTGCAAATACCAAAATAAGCTAAATATCTGAAGAGTTTACTGATGAATAAATCGAGACTTGAAGAAGCTTGTACTGATGTGCTGTCGTGTAGGGTCAGTTATTTGATTATCAAGTTTCAAAGTTATATTTAGCCGACAAACCTAAAACAACACTTTAACAAGCAGTGTACCAGGTCAAGATGGAGTTCGCAGTAAGTAGGGTGTCGAACACTAAGAATGAAACGTTAATCCTATATTCTATCAGTATTTTAACTAATCTATTTAATGGTTAAACCTATGCTATGTACGTTGTCTAATGATATGGGGGTTTTCAGCCTGAGAGGCTGGCACAGGTTTTGTGGAAACAAATATCAATTTAATACACAATAAACATAAAAGAAGAAAATTAGAAGATAGAAAAGCGATACAAGCCAAATGATAGAAAACTGTATTCGCCATATTAATTATGGTTCAATGTTGGTTTGTTTGTTTTAGTGCAATGATTTACTTATCTTGAGGCAGCATATCATTCTTAAGACTAAGGCGGGTCATCATCCTAAGACCAAGACACGATTAATCCTATCACAATTAAACGCATCTACATAAAGCATCCTTTAGTTAAATTATAATCTATCTTAGGGAATTAAAGCAGTGGTGATCCTGTTAAAACCCTAGCGTAACGAGACTTTACCTACTTATTGTTTGACGGTGTTTTATATACTAGTAGTCTACTATTCAAATCTTGATCAGTTAATTAAGAGCATGATTGTTGAAACATAAACGGATCACTTACCGGTTCAACTAAGCTTATAATTCAAAGACAAAGACAGAACGTTATTTGTGATCCTATTGGTCCAGTAATATAAAGCATGATATGGAGAGCTATCTTGGTATCTATATTACTTTTTAGGTATCACTAGACCCAGTTGAATGATAGTTCGCATATTCAAACACATAAACAAGTATGAGGTGATAAACATAATAAAACAATCAACGATTAATTAAGAAATCGATTTTAAAACAAATCAAGCATTGAACTTTCATTAATATGGCTAATAACCGAAGGTATTAGCCTACAACCATTGTAATTATACAAGCGTAATCAAACTATGAAAATTAAACTATTAAGAGAGTAAAAATTACACGATGTCTTCTATGGATTTGTGCTCAATGCTTGACCTTGGTGGCTGATCTTCTTTTCTAAAATTATTCTTCAATGAGTATTGTATAAAGAATATGATATTGCACACTGAAAACTCATTTTTGAGTCTTTAATTCATAGTGTCTGAAAAAGACTCGATACGCCATATCTGGCAAGGTCGATACGGCTTATTGGGTTGGATTCCTTGGAGTGCGCACTACGTTCATAATAAATCTTTGATATCATTCCTAATTTACTTTATTTACTATATCTTCATGCATACGGCGTATGTAGACAGCATTGATACGTTGTATTGGGAATTGGTCAAACGCGTTTTCTTGTGAAGTCTTGGCGCTAATACACCGTATCTCTTTTACTGAATACGGCATATTGGTGAAAATTCAGCAATCTTCAAATGTCTTCGTTTTAGCTCCAAATTATGCGCCTTTTAGCTTGTCTTCACAAAACACTCCCGAATTACCGCATTTATCAACTTAAAGCAATTAAGTACCAAATAATGCAATAATTATATAAAACTGGGCAAAACAGATAGGATAAATGATATAATAAAGTGACTTTATTTGATGTCATCAAATATCCCCCCACTTGAATCCTACTTGTCCTCAAGTAAACCTTAGAAAAAAATTCAATTTATAAAAATGTGTCCCAACCGAAGTTAAGGATTTTTCGTGTAAGCATCATTTTGTCCTAATCACCTGTACATAACCAAGCTCCTCACGAAATATGGAAATGAAAACACTCAGATCACTCAACTAATCTAGGGTGCAACATTTAAGTAGTACGCTCAATTGCTAGGTCGTGATTAGTTTCGTATCATAGGCTTGGCAAGGATACATATCTCCACCGCTAAAGCTAAGGAGAAATAAGTCAAAAGATAAATTGGGTACTTATAAATAGGCTTGGGTTTAATCATTCTTTCAATGATGAAGAATGATATAGGGTATGAGCTTCTGACTTTCACCAAAGGTCGTCGTCAAACAAGGCAGCTAAGACATGCATACATGGCCGTAACGACGAAATAGACATCCATGCTCGAACACATCCTCATTCGAGTAGATCCTAAGGTTAATTATCAGGAAAGGGAAGTAAAATGGTTGTTAAATAAAATATATAAAACAAATAGATTAAGCCAACAAATAAGGTACGGTTGCTAGTAACTTTCCCCTGACCGTTCCATGATAAAGACTCGAACATATAGACAAATACCTCGATCACAGAAATGACAAAGACAACCTAAGTTGGCATTCCCATAACGGTCAACTTCCCTTACATCCCGCTCTTCACATACTTTTACAGAATAAGTGGTGATATCGGCCACTTTTTACAAGATTTTACATCGTTGATTTTGTAACGTATCAACGAATAATCGATCCTTTTAATTAATTCCTTCGGTATAAACTTCTTTTGAACCGACTATTTTTTTCTTCTCTTTTTTTTGATACAATACATAATAAACCTCGGTTTGATTCCACCGTCTTCACTATCATAATTCGTTCGGATAATTTTTTCCTTGTAACACTTTTTCTTCGGACATGACAAATAATTACGAAAGTAGCAAAACTTACGAGCTACATAATTTCCCATTGCATTGTGCAATTTCCCGACCATTACAGAGATAGAAAAATTTCACTTTGACACAGGAAATACAAGACTTTACACGAAAGCAACTAGCAACATTGATTAAAATAAGCTAAATCTACACGGTAGGCTAAGGTGCAAAGGTGTAATGAAACATATAATATGGTGTAAAAAAAGAAAAGAATTGCTCAAAAGGTTATTCTAGGGAATCTTACTCTAAAAATGAGAGTAAACAAAGGGTTACACGGGAGTTAACTAACCAGTGTAGTTAGTTAATTTACGACATGTAGGCTATTTGGTTTAATCCTAGAAATTTATCAGTTGAACATGTTCCTCCATCTAAATCCATAGTACTAATCATTGCGGTCTCGAGTGATATACCAGGCCAAGTTCTAAAGTCCACTACATCACCGACACACTCATAATTTTGTGGAATTTTATAGACAGTTGGAAACGGAATAGGCTTAATTCTCACAATATGTATCAAGGGTTATAGAGTGCTAGGTAATGTAACTAGTGATTTTTACAAAAGTCATGCTATTTTTTTTTAAATTTGGCCGTTTTTAAGCACTTTGCATGTTATTTTGTAAAAAAGAAGACAAGTACATTCTAATTCTCTATCCCCCACTTAAATTATACAACATCCTCGTTGTATAGATAAAACAATAGAATTATAAGGGTAAATAGATTAGAACGGAAAACTCTATGATGTTTTGCTTCTAATAATTCTCCAAGATGAGTCCTTGAGCAAAAAGTGTGTTGACTAGGGCTTCAGAATGCCCTGATAAGTTCAACACATGTCTTTTTCAGATTATACCATATCATAGTTTCATTAAGGTCCTGCATAAGAGATTAGAAGACAAGTGCAAATTCTATCTCGGTACAATGGTACAAGAAAACAATTAAACACACAACTGTACATGGATCAATACACCGTATCCCAAACCTTAGGATACGCCGTATGGTTCATGCAGAAACAATTAAATTACTGGAAATCAAATATTTAAGTAACGTCTATACGCCGTATCCAGAGGGGTTCGATACGCCGTATAGAGTATCTGGGAAGACAGACTCGTGCAACAAACAATTAAAATGCGATAAACAATTAAAATGACCGGGTTGTCTCCCGGGAAGCACTTTTGTTTCAGCTGGTCTTTAAGTTCGACCTTTTCCTTTTCTTTCATTCATCCTTCATAATTCGCCCGCTTTAATCCTCAAGAGAGAATTTCTTCATAATCCTTTGGCATGATGCGTACTTCTTGCAAAATTTCATGCCGAGCACAACAACTTTTGTTGTATCATCATCGTCAATGATGGTAAAACCTATAATAATAGAAAAACTTCCAACAAAAACATGTATATCGATCAAAGTTTTGGCATGACTCATCCCTTCATCCTTGTCCTTAATTATGGAATAGTAGAAGCTTTTAGAAATTAGGTTAATGGACAAGGAAGGGATGAGGGCAGCGTTAACATACTTATACCCGATTACACAAGAAAATTTCATCTTATAAGAGTTGGTTTTAACAAAAGTTGGCTCAAAATCAACATCTCGATATGTTTTAGTTTCTAGAGGTGTATCCAAATCATTTAATTCTATGTAGTTACCATAAGTTAGGTTGAATGATTCATCACCCTCTCCAATAAACTTTGTTTTCGAATCAAGACTTTTCATCACACAGACCCTTTTGATTATGTTAGTGGCGGGCTTAACACTTTTAAAAACAAGTTTTTCTTCTTATACCCTTAAAGTAATCTTCCTTTTGAAGACATCAATCTTGGAATGGGCAGTTGACAAGAATGGTCGTCCGGGGATTAAAAGAACATCGTCATCCTTGGGTATGTCCAAGATGATAAAGTCTATAGGGAAAATAAATTTGCCTATCCTTACTAGCACATTTTCGGCAATACCCCTTGGTTGTTTTATGGTTCGATCAACTAGTTCTATGGTCAACCTGGTGTGAGATAAAATTCTTAGACCAAGATTGGTGTAGGTAGAAAATGGCATAACGCTCACACTTGCTTTGAGGTCAATAAGAGCTTTATCAAAATAGACATTATAAATAAAACAAGGTAAAGTAAAGCTCCCTAGGTCTTTTTCTTTCCGAGGCAAGGTGTGATCATAAGCATCCAAAATCTTCACATCTTGTGCCTCCTTTCAATCATTACAACTGAAGTTTTGCAGTCAATTTGGAAAAGGGACTGTTTTAGACAATATGCTCCTATGTTGTGTGCCCGATACAGCGTATTGACCACATCTGATATGGTATATCCCAAAAAAATTTGCTTTAGCAGTTGAGATTGATTTGACTTGGTCTTGAGGATTTGTCTCCGTAGAGCTGGGCAGGCTTCCAAACCCTCTTTCTTGCAAGACCTTGCTCATCTGTCTAATTTGTATTTCCAAGGTCTTAATCGAAGCTCCTTGGTTTCCTATTGCGGCATCGGTAGAAGCTTGGATCTCCTTGATTATGTTTGAGTTTTCTTCATGCCTTTTAGCTGATTCTACCATAAATTTGGTCAGTGATTCTTCCAGGCTCGGTCTCCGATCAGGATACAAAGAGTTTCCATTGTTTCGTGGTAGAATCCTAGCCCTGCTGCTCTATATTGTCCTCCAGGTTGATAGGGTGCACCAAAATGTATATAATAAGCTTCTTCTAAAGTTTTTCCTTCTTCCTTTTGTGGACAATCCTTCGTCTAGTGTGGTCCTTTGCATAGTTCGCATCCGACCTGAGCAGCGTATCATTTATCTTTTTTATTTCCCGTCCGAGATTGTTGAGTTGGGCTTGGATAGCGGCAAGCCCGTCAGAAGTTTTAGTACTTCTAGTTCCTGAAGATGTTCCATTATGCCATTTTTTGGGAGTATTCAGCCATTTCTTGGATGGCTATTTTAGCATCAACGATAGTTTTGAAAGGTATGGTACCCTTTGAGTCTAGAATTTGTCGAGTTAGAACATCGAGCCCATTATAAAACAAGATGACTTCCTGTATGTCGATTAAGTAATGTTGAGGGCACTTCATCAGCAATTCTTTAAATCTTTCCCATGTACGGAAAAGGCTTTCATCGGGTTCCTGCTGGAAGTTGTTGATTTCCTCCATTTTCTTAGCGGTACGGGCAAGTGGACAGTATTTGTTCATAAACTTAGGTTTGAGATCCTCCCAAGTTGTAATCGACCCTGATGGCTGGTTCCTTAGCCATCTGCTTGCAGCTCCAGTGAGAGATACAAAGAAGGCTCGAAGCATGATTTAATCTTGAGTTACTTTAGGGATGTGAAATATGTCAATAATCTCTAGAACCTTCTCGATGTGTTTGTTAGTATCTTCATTTTCCGAACCACTAAAAGTATTGTCACGAAGTTCTTTGATTGTGGGCCTAGTAACGCCCGACCCTTAATCTCCTCGGGTTTTGCTCATGTACTGCTCCATTATTTCTCTTACTTCTTCCTCTGATTGTTCTTTGATGTCAAAAATGTGATCGAACACCGATGAATTTGATTCTATGAGACTTGGTGTATCGAAAAGCCTCATTTTTAAGCGAAATTTCTGTTTTGGGTTTTCAAAAGGTGAGAGTAGTTCCTTTGTGGAACTTCTTGTCATGCACTACCTAAAACAAATGACAATAAATCAGTAGGATATGTCCTATAGAATTGAAACAAACAGAGTTTTTGCTCTGCTACTGTATCAGATGACAGATACGCCGTATTCAATTAATGTGAATACACCATATAGGTCTGTTGAATATCAGTACGCCATATAGAGTTTACTGAATACGCCGTATTGTTTAGGGAACAGATGCGCCATTTAGACTGTAAAACTCAATATGATGTCCTGATCAAAAGGTTTGATACGTCGTATCTGGTATGTGCTTAAATACACATACCTTTTACCTTTGAAAACGAGCTAAAATAACCAAAAACGGACTTAAAATGCCAAATATATGCTTGTTTTGCTAATTGTATTGTGCAGGAACGGATAACTAAGAAAAGGACGAAAAACAAAGCCAAAACGACAAAACCGGACTCGGAATGGAAAAGACTGTGAAAGACAAAGCCAAATCGAAGCCGGAAAGTCAATCAAGTCAAAAAGTCAACAGAAAAGTCAACTGGTCACAGTCAAAGTCAACCCAAGTCAACCCCGAAGCCAAAAAGTCAACAAATCAAGAAATATAAGTTTAAGGGTTGAAATTGCCAAACCCTTAAACTTATATTTATAAGAGAAAAGAGGAAAAAAGAAGACAAGGGCCGATTTTGCAATTTACTCAAAATAACAAGTGGGGGGGCAAAACTGCCAAGTCCCCAAACTTGTATACACCAAGGACGAATCTTGCAAAGAGTTATATAACTCTTGGGGACTTGTTTTGCCAAGTCCCCAAAGTTATATAACCATAAGGACGACGGGTGCAAACCAACATATAACCATGAGGGGCCAAACATGTAAATTTCCCAAACTTACACTCTGTCTCTCTCAAACAGCATTTCCCGCCTTGTTTTTCCCTCCCAACACAATCACGGGTCTAAAACCCCATTTTTACCCTGTGTTCCTTCACCACCACCATGGATACTCACCTCCCCCCTCCTCCACTAACTTTCCCAGCTGTGAGATTGCCAAGTTGGCAATCCCACACCTCCCAAGGCCTTGTTCGACGACCAAGATTGCTTTTTGATGAAATTGGAGGGCTAGGATTCGTTTGCTTCTCTCCCTCTCACACAACTAACACAAGGTCTCAGTATAAAAGAGCAAGAAGGCAGAAGAAAGAGTAGTTAGTTTTAGTTTTTCAATTTCCTTTGTAATTTTCTAAATTTATGTACTGTTCATGCAATTAAGTTTCAAAAATCTTTCAATTTGAGTTTAGTACTTTGTTACTACATTTGTACTCTTCTTTAGCTATTAATGAAGCAAGTTAAATTGTGTTTATGTTTTAAATTTCAAGGAATAAGCATTTTTTTTAGCAATAAGCTCGTAATAAGCTCTTTTTAGCTTATTACATTTTCTTAAGCTCAAAAAGTTATACACAACTTGTTGAAAGCTTTTATAAACTGTCTTTGTTCATTAATGTTCAATACCTTCCTTTTGCATTCAAGTTCATTCAAATTTGGAAGCTCAAAGAGGTAATAAGCTCCCAAGAGCTTATTGAGCTTTTAAGCTCAGGTTTAGAGGCTAAGGAGCCATTAGGTCAGGGTTTTAAGCCACTCACTCAGATAGAGTGGCTTGGTTCTTAGACAACAAAAAAATCCAAGGTTTCATTTCCCAATTTTAACTTAGCTTAATTTTTAGCTTAAGATATTAGCTTATTTGTTCTTAATCTTTGCAAAAACATTTGTTTAGACCTGTTATTTATATGTTGCAAGTTTTCATTAGATTTAATGTGTGTAACTTTAGTTTCTCTTTAAAAACTGTCATATTAGTGTATTAAGCTAGCTGAGAAACTAGCTTATTTTTCTTAATAAGCTAGGACATTTATAGCTTAAATAGTTTAATTAGGTCATTTTTAGTAGAAGTGGATAAAAGGTTTTAAAAGTTTTAGCTACAAAATAGATTTTAAAGTCACTTAGTTTTGACAGCTCACTATAAAGGGGTGTTTGGGTCAACCTTGAAAACGGGTCAAAATGGTTTTGGCATGGGTTGGGGTTCATTTAGTTAGTTTTAGCATAGGTTGTTAAGCTCATTTAAGCTATTTTCAAAAGACTTTTAGTTTCAAAATTGTTTTTCAAGGTTTTTATAAACCATTCTTGTTAATCTGTGATTTTTAAAAAGGTCACAAGTGCTTATATCCATAAGCACTTGAGTTTTTAGTTTGAGGTTCAAAAAGAGTGTATTGTTGTGTGTGTTAAACAAGCTGCAAACACCCATGGTGTTTTGACTTTGTAAGTCAAAAACTCCCAAGCCTCTTTCTGTCACAGCCTTTAAAATCCAAAGGACCCTTTTTCACCATCAAAAATAAGCAAGTAAAAACGATTTTTAAAAGCTGAAAATTGGTGCACAAGCCCCTTTGCTATAATACTCCATCTGTTTAAGCTTATTTTATTGTTTAGAGCTTATTTGACAGCTTTTAGCAAGCTGTCAAATAAGCTACTAAAGCTAAGCTTAAATCTCCCCTGGTGCAAAGGGGAGATTTTAAGCCCTTTTTTCTTTGTCTTGTTGAGTTCTAAAGCCCAAGTTTTTGGCTTATTTTAAGAGTTTATAAGCTCTTAGATAAGCCCTCAAAGTTTCAGACCTTGAAGAGCTTATTTGATGGCTTATTTTTAAGCCCAAACATGCCCTTTGACTGTTTTTGCATGATTTAGGTATAGGGATTGCTTAATTTCCATTTGTGCTTATTTAGCTTATGTAATAAGCTCCCTTGTGTTCTAACAGCTTATTTAGATTAGATAGTTAGTTGTTAAGCTTATTTTGCCTTTTTCTAGCTTATTTGTCCAAGTTTTAAGCATTTTAGCCTTTTAAGCTCATTTTAAGCTTTTCTGTCATAATAAGCTTCCCACAGCTTATTTAGCCTTAAGCTTTTGTTTTTTTTAGCTTATTTAAAATTAGTTTAGACTCCTCAGCTTATTTAGTTTTTGTCTTAGCTTAATTCGACCCTAAGTCCAAAAAGACTTAGCATTTTTTTGCCTTTAAGCCCAATTAAGCCATTCTGCCAACTTTAAGCTTATTTATAAGCTTATTGAGTGCTTTTCACAAAAAGCTCTAGTTGACAAAGTTGTTAAGCCCCACGAGCTTAACAACTTTGCTTCTTTGAGTTTTCAAAAAAAAAAAAAAAGGGGAAGACACTTGGCCCGGGTGAGCAAGACTCGAACCCGGGACCAAGCGATACATCCCCCTTTTACAAACACACTTACCACTGCGCCCTTGGGTCTTTTTCGTTAAAGACCCAAGGCGTTTGGTATTTATGTATGTTTTTGGCTTTTAAGCCTAATAAGCTGAAATAGCTTATTTCGTGGCTTATTTGTTAAGCAACTTTTTGTTTCTTATTTTTCGTAGGATCCTTATAGTGTCTAGTATTTTTTGTAAATTTTTCAGAATTTTTCGTAATCGTTTAATATTTTTTATAATTTAATTTCGTTAAAAGTTTATTTAATTCATAAAAAATACAAAAATTATCAAAAAAATATTTTGCTTTTTTAGAAAATTTTCTTTTGTCATATAGTTTGTAGGAAAAATATAAAACTTTTCGTAGGGTCATTTTTACAACTTTCTACTTTTTAAAGAACGGGTCCGGGTACGGGATTTTGTTTTGACTCGTTTTTGGGTCAAACGAACTCCGTTTTCGGTCTAGTCTTTTTCATTCTTCGTTATTTTATCCCTAGAGTAGTTTAGAAGCAAAAATTTCTTCGTAGGGTCATTCTTAAAGATTTTAGGTTTCCCCCCCTTTTGTTCGGGATTCGGGCTCTCGTTTTCTAGTTTAATTTCGTAATTTTTAGGTTTTTCTTAAACGTTTTTGTTTATTATTGTTTAATTTAACTTCCTGCACTCTTAAATCATTCTCTCTCCTTCAAACTCAAATCTTCGACTGTATCGATTCTCCAGTCCAGCCTCGTTGGGGATAAACGACCCGGGAACATTCTATACTACTTCTCGGTATTCTTGATTCTGCTTTTAGACTATTCTTACTATATATTTTATATTTTATTATATATTATATATATTTTAAGGTGTAGTTTGGAGGAAATCAATTTTTGGCGCCGTTGCCGGGGAGGCTGTGAAAACGTCTATCGTTACGTTTGGTATTTGTGTTTAAAGCTGTGAATATAAAAATATAAAAAGTACAAAAATATTTTCATTTTCTTTTTAGTATAATTATCATTTAAAAATCCAAAAAAGAAAAAAAAATCAAAAATATAAAAACATTGTCTTTAATTTACAAATAAAATTCACAAATTGGTCAAACACCAAAATATAATATTCTCAACTGAGGTATTATCATTCCCTCTCATCTTTGAAAGAATACTTCTGCACGGCGAAACCTTTGAGGTGATCTCTTGATAACTACAGACCAGCTCTATCTAGATCGATATGCTCTGATAGCAGAGAGACTTGCTCTCTGTGTGTGTGTCTTCTGAGAGCGTAGTGATAGTACTGGCTGTTGCGCGCAGTGAGAGCTCAACTCGGTGAGATACAAGCGTATAGTGAGTATGCGCGGTCATATCTGCGCGCGGTCTTTGTGTTTCTGTAGGAACTAGACGAGTCTAACAGGGACAAGTGTAGAGGCGTGAGACAGATGAATGTAGAAGCACATCTATGATGATCTCTTACTGTGACACTGCAACTCACTGAAGAATTGTAATGTCTATCTGTACCTTACGATGTTTATCTTTTTTAAGGCTTACCGTGAAGTAAGTAGATTATTTGGTTTAAGTTGTCTTTTTCGTTGTCCGTTATTAAAATAAATTGTGAATTTACTTTCGATAAACCAACAAAAACCAAAAAAATTAGTGTAAATTTTCTTTTTGTATTTCTATTTTGTGCATGCGCACTCGTTCTCAATAAATCATTGAAAAACCAAAAAAAATTAGTGTAAATTTTCTTTTTATATTTCTATTTTGTGCATGCGCACTCGTTCTCAAGCCCGTAGACGTCGACAACCACAAGTCCGACAAACTTCTGTTGAATCATCTAATCTTGAGAAACCTGATAATCCTCCCATAGTTACGATGGCTGATAATCGTACTATGGCGCAATTGCTCAAGCATGGTCTTCTGAATCTTGTCCAAAACAAGCAATTTTTTGGAAATGATAAAGAAGCCCCACATGCTCACATCCGTTATTTCAACAAGATCACTTCTACGATGAAGATTTCGAACGTACCAAATACGTCGGTTAAACTTATCTTTTCTCGTTTTCTCTCGAGAGGGGCAAGCCCGGATAGGCAGGAAAAAAGAACCCCCTCGATCGAATGAGAACATTGGATGATCTTGTTTCGAAATTTATTAACAAATTCTTCCCTCCCTCTAAAACGACAAATCTCAGAAATGAAATCACGAGATTTCAGCAAAAATTTGATGAGACGTTTTATGAGGCTTGGGATCGTTTCAATGATCTTTTAAGGGGATGCCCTCATCATGGGTTTTCAGAATTGCATCAACTCGATACATTCTATAATGCCCTAAACTCAATTGATCAAGATTC
Source organism: Tanacetum coccineum (assembly GCA_026074375.1). Classification (NCBI taxonomy): domain Eukaryota; kingdom Viridiplantae; phylum Streptophyta; class Magnoliopsida; order Asterales; family Asteraceae; genus Tanacetum; species Tanacetum coccineum. Next base: position 38,307 of record BQNB010004551.1, on the reverse strand, counting down.
ATTGAACTCTGCTGCCGGTGGTAACTTCTTAGACAAAATGCCTCGAGAATGTTTAAAAATCATCGAGAGCAAGTCTAAGGTACGTCAACCACGAAACAAAGCTGTTGTAGCTAAAATGAGTACAAGCTCTTCCACCCAAGCAGTCTCATCTGATGTTGCTGAACTCAAAGACATGGTTCGGGCATTAATTCTTGACAGAAAGAACCAAACCCCAGCTTCCGCCCCCGTAAAAGCGGTTGAACAAAGTTGTGTAACTTGTGGGGGAGGTCATTCTTATCAAAACTGTCCAGCCACTAATAGCAACATTTACCATGACAATATCCAAGAGTATGTGTCCCAGGCCGCTGCGGCCAATTTCAACCAAGCTAATTCTGGTTATCGACCTCCGATGGTCTCAAATCAAATTCGACCTCCTGGTTTTCCTCCCATTCAGAATCCTCATGCAAATAGTCAAAACAATTTCAATCGAGGAAATAACTTCAATCAAAACAGAGGAAACAATTTCAACCAAGGTCAGATTTATCGACCTCCGGTCAATCAACCAGTAGCTCATCAAGGACCTGCTCCTCAGACACACGGTGTGTCAAAAACTGATTTTGAAAGATATGTCACAGCCAATGATGCAGTGTTGAGAAACATGCAAAACCAAGGTCAAAACCTGCAATCCCAAATGGCAAATTTGACTGACATGCTTTCAAAATTTGTTACTGCTAATACAGCTTCTACTTCCGGTTCTGGAACTCTTCCTGGTAACACTGTTACCAACCCAAACCCCCCCCCCCCCCCCCCCCCCCCTAAAAGGAAGATTTAAAAGGTATCACTACCCGAAGTGGTGTTACCATCCAAGGACCGAAAGCAGTTAATAATGACGCCGAGGTGACAAAGGACACGATGCCTCCTGCTAATAACGGAAGCACCGAAGACGTCCAACCTCCTGTTGTTCAAATTCAGTCTCGTAATCCAAATCCTGAGCCCAGTGTTGCTCCTGTTATTGCTCCTGTTGTTACTCCTGTTCCTAAAGCATCAATCCCATTTCCATCAAGAAGAAATGATGAAAGGCGCAAGGAAAAAGCTAACGACCAAATCGAGAAATTCTATGAAATCTTTAGAGATTTAAGTTTTGAGATTAGCTTTACCGATGCCTTGATGCTCATGCCTAAATTTGCTTCGACTTTAAAAACCTTAATTGGAAACAAAGAAAAATTGAGCGAATTGGCAAGAACTCCTTTGAATGAGAACTGTTCAGCGGTCATCCTCAACAAGTTACCAAAGAAACTTGGAGACCCTGGCCGATTTCTGATTCCATGTGAATTTACGGGGATTACTACATGCAACGCATTGGCCGATCTTGGTGCGAGCATTAATCTCATGCCTTATTCTGTATGGAAAAGTCTATCTCTTTCTGAATTGACCCCGACCTGCATGACATTAGAACTAGCCGATCGTTCAATCACTGAACCAATCGGTATCGCTGAAGATGTCTTTATAAATGTGGGAAAATTTCAATTTCCAGCTGACTTCGTAGTTGTTGATTTTGAACCAGACCCCCGAGTTCCTTTAATTCTCGGGCGATGTTTCTTGAAAACAAGTCATGCTTTGATAGATGTTTATGAAGGCGAGATTACCCTTCGTGTTGGCAAAGAAGCCATCACATTCAACTTGGACCAAACTTCAAAATACACAGCTGATTACAACCATATGACGGTCAACAAAATCGACGTCATCGATATGGCTTGTGATGAGTATTCTCAAGAGGTCCTAGGATTTTCAAACGTGATCGCGAGTGGCAATCCCACTCCATATTTTGAGCCTATTGTTTCTACTGCTTCTCCAACTCTCACTCCTTTCGGGGACAGTGACTTTCTCTTGTTTGAAGAAGCAGATTCGTTTCTTGCTCTAGAAGATGATCCAACTTCATCTGAAGTTGATCCAACTTATCAGGATCCTGAGGGGGACATCCTGATTCTAGAAGCAATTTTGAACAGTGAACCACCACCCCCCCTCCCAAATCATGAACAATATATGCCTGAAGTTAGGAAAGTTAGGAAAGAACTCAAACTCTGTGAAGCTAAAACCGTTGAATCTTCCGTTGATGAACCTCCCGAGGTTGAACTCCTAGGAAACATGCCACCCATCTTGAATACACATTTTTAGAAGGTGACGACAAGTTGCCTGTCATAATTGCTAAAGACTTAAAAGATGAGGAAAAGGCAGCTCTTCTCAAGGTTCTCAAGTCCCACAAGCGAGCCATCGCTTGGAAACTCTCCGATATAAAGGGTGTTAACCCAGAATTTTGTACTCATAAAATTCTAATGGAAGAGGACTACGAACCATCTGTGCAAAGTCAGAGAAGGGTAAACCCAAAAATCCACGACGTTATCAAGAAGGAGGTTGAAAAACTCCTTGACGCTGGATTGATTTACCCCATCTCTGACAGCCCTTGGGTAAGCCCGGTACACTGTGTACCTAAGAAAGGAGGCATGACCGTCATCACAAATGATGAGAATGAACTAATTCCTACTCGATTGGTCACGGGATGGCGAGTATGTATTGATTACAGAAAGCTTAATGAAGCCACCCGAAAGGACCACTTCCCATTGCCCTTCATGGACCAAATGCTCGAAAGACTAGCAGGAAACCAATACTACTGTTTCCTCGATGGCTTCTCGGGTTATTTTCAGATCCCAATTGACCCAAAAGATCAAGAAAAGACAACCTTTACTTGCCCATACGGAACTTTCGCCTATCGTCGCATGCCTTTTGGGCTATGCAATGCTCCTGGCACGTTCCAACGATGTATGATGGCAATCTTCCACGATATGATTGAAAAAACGATGGAAGTATTTATGGATGACTTTTCGGTCTTCGGGGACTCTTTCTCTACGTGCCTATCCCATTTGGAAAAAATGTTGAAACGGTGTGAAGACACCAATTTGTCCTTAAACTGGGAGAAGAGCCATTTTATGGTGAAGGAAGGCATTGTTCTCGGACACAAAATTTCTAAGTCGGGAATTGAGGTTGATCGTGCTAAAGTTGAAGTTATAGCCAAGCTCCCTCATCCGACTACTGTGAAAGGTGTCCGTAGTTTCCTTGGGCACGCCGGTTTTTACGACGATTCATTAGGACCTTTCAAAAAATTGCCCTTCCTATGACCACTTGCTAGAAAAGAGATCCATTTTTCTTCTTGAAGAGTGTATCGAAATCTTTCTACATAAAGGAAATTGACTGAGTCCGATCTTAATTGCTCAGATATAATGTGCCGTCCTCTGCGAGTCCAATTTGCCTGTTGTTCAGCGGACCTTAACGTTGAGATCCATGTTTTTATGAGAGTCGAATCTCGTCGTGTGATCTCCCCATTTTCGTCTCTCACATATATGCTAGCCGGCGAGAAATCTGGTACCAAGCAGGCCATTTAAAGAAGAATAGATAAAAACCTACCACACCTCCCCCACACGCCACTGCTACCCCCCTCCAATACCAACCAGATTCACATCAACACTCATAGCCCTACGCCACACGGACAGCACCCCCTCCCCCTATGACGTGGCTCATAATCATTACACTCGACTAACCCGAAAAAGATCTTACTTGCCCGTTAGTGTATGCCTTTTGAGAAATCAGGTAATACTGTTATAGTTCCAAAGGGCATAGTGTTTATACTGGAACATTCTGCCGTCAAGTATTCTTTGACCTGAGGATGCTAAGGCAAGACTCATGCGGTGGATCCTATTGCTCCAAGAATTTGATATTGAAATTCGAGACAAAAAAGGAGCAAAAAATCTTGCTGCAGATCATCTTTCAAGACTGGAAAATCCTCACCAAGATAAGTTCGAGAACAAGGAAATAAATGAAGCATTTCCTCTCGAAACCCTTGGATCTATTGCTCTTAAAGATGATAATACCCCATGGTTTGCAGATTTTGCAAATTACCATGCGGGAAAGTTTATTGTCAAGGGAATGTCGTCCCAACAGAAGAATAAATTCTTCAAAGATGTTAAACATTACTTCTGGGACGACCCCTTTCTGTTTAAAAACTGTGCTGACCAAGTGATCAGACGTTGTGTTTCGGGGCAAGAAGCTTTAGACATTCTCAAAGCTTGCCACAGTGGACCCACTGGGGGACACTATGGTGCCAATTACACAGCAAGAAAGATCTTTGACTCAGGATTCTATTGGCCCACCATCTACAAGGATGCCCACGACTTTGTCACCCGTTGTGACATTTGTCAACGTCAAGGAAAAATTACGCAACGTGATGAGATGCCACAAAACTCCATCCAAGTTTGCGAAATCTTTGACATCTGGGGCATTGATTTTATGGGGCCGTCAAGTACATACTCGTGGCTGTTGACTACTTGTCAAAATGGGTTGAAGCAAAAGCGCTCCCCACCAATGATGCCCGAGTTGTCTGTAAATTTTTGAAAACTCTATTTTCCAGATTTGGTGCCCCCCGAGCTATCATAAGTGATCGCGGAACACACTTTTGCAATGACCAGTTTACAAAGGTCATGCTTAAGTATGGAGTCACTCATCGTCTCTCCACCGCATATCACCCACAAACAAGTGGGCAAGTTGAGGTGTCAAATCGTGGTTTAAAGCGTATTCTTGAAAGAACCGTGGGAGAAAATCGTGCCTCCTGGTCGGACAAACTAGATGATGCTCTCTGGGCCTTCCGCACAGCTTACAAAACACCCATCGGGTGTACTCCGTATAAGCTTGTGTATGGAAAGGCATGTCATCTACCGATCGAGTTAGAGCACAAAGCCTACTGGGCCCTCAAGCATACAAATTTTGATGTTCAAACTACGGGTGATCAATGAACTTCGTGATCAAGCCTACGAAAACTCTTTGATCTATAAAGAGAAAACCAAGAGGATCCATGATGCTAAGATTAAAAACCGCGTTTTCAACGTTGGTGATTGGTATGTGCTTAATTACACATACCTTTTACCTTTAAAAACGAGCTAAAATAACCAAAAACGGACTTAAAATGCCAAATGTATGCTT
>BQNB010004551.1:0-29084 GCA_026074375.1 Tanacetum coccineum | reverse complement strand
TAGTTTTTAGTAAACTATCAGCTATCAACAGATTTGAGTAGTCTTTACCAAGAACTGTTTGATCCTGGACTAGCCAACTCTAAACCATGAAGTAAGGTGAGTTGAGAACCCTATAATTTTTGGTAAATTGTCAACCATAAACGAATTTGAGAAGTCTTTACCATAAGCCGTTTACTTATGGACTAGCCAGTTCTTATGCCTATTAAGCATGATAAACTGATGACCATTTGTTGTGTGGTGGTTAGCCAACACTTAAACCCTTCTCATCTCCATTTACATCATCAATTCTCATCAATCTATTGCTTAATAAATCTGATCAAATCAAGGGCAGCAATACTCTCTCTTTTAACTTCCAATCCAAGATCAAGCATCCTTTGCAATAAATCCTTGGAAAGAGGATATCTCCTTTCAACTAACATATGGATGACTGTCCTATCTTCAAGTTCTAGTATGTATACTCCACAATCTTCATACAATCTCCAAGTGATAATCTTCCAATCTTGTTGATCACTCTAGAAATCACTTTGATCATTGTCTTCTGTTGAGGATTCCATCATTATCTTCAAATCCCCCCAAAGAATCAACTCAATTCCTTCTAATGTAATTTCTGAGTACTGCTCCATCACTAAATCATACAAGTGAAACAAATCTTGCCTATCAAATATATGCAATACCTTCAATAGACAGTTGAATGCCTTGAAGTTTCCATTTGCTCTATAGATAACAAGATAGTCCCCATCTGGTGATGATATCTTGTTTAACCTAGCAATAACATATTTAGTCTCCATAACTTCAATATCAATTTTACTGTCTAAAGGAACAATCTTTAGGTATTTCCTATGTTCATCTTCACTGTCAACATCTGACTTCTGTCTTGGCTTTTTCCTTGCAATCATCTTTATATGACCACCTTTTCTCTTCTTTGTACCCTGCTCTGCTACATCTTGCTTTGCAGGTACCTTAGTTGTGTCTTATGTCTTTGGAGTTTCTTTATCAACCTTCTTCTTTAATCTCTTCTGTTCAAGATCTTTTGCTCCTTCAATCATCTCCTTAATCTTTCTTTCATCCTTAGTGGAACCAACAGTTCATCAAACCTTTTCACTTTCTCATATAAAGCTTGTATTTCTTCAAAAGTTTTGTTCTTCAGGTCTAAGTGTTTCTTGTTCCCAACATGTTTCAAGTTAGTCATCATCTGATTCCTTAACTGAGTTCTTGTAGGAGGTTTATTTCTGATTGCAATAGCTCTTTGTTCTGCAAGAAACCTTCTTTGAGCTGCAATTATATCATGAAGGAATTTTGCTCTCTCTTCCATAGTGAACTACTCTCTCTCTCTTCATCTTGAAGTCTTAGAGCTAGAAGTCCTATCCTACTTCAATTCTGCTTGGATAAAAATCATACTCATTGAAAGGGCAGCCTTTATATCTTTTCTTCAGCTGAGTCTTTTAACATCTTCTTCTCTTCCCAATCTTCTTGAACCTTTCTAGCCATCTCATTCATCCCTAGCAAGCCTGCTTACACTTCTTTCAGCTTCAGAAAAGCTTCAGATTCAGTATCAGACTCATCTTCTTCTTTAATTTTCTTTTTCCCTTTATCTTTTGGATCAATCTTTAGAAGAGGCTTTAAAGTCAATAATGATCTGGTTGAAGTAGGTCTAGGTCTCTCAGTTTCCTCAACATCCTTAAGCTCTACTCCTTTTTCTTTTTCTTTAAGCTTCTCCTTGTTCTGACTCATTATGATAAGTACTTGAGCAATAGTCTCAGCATCTCCAAAAGTTGTAGGATTAGGTATTGGAGTTGTTAGAGTAGCACTTCTTCCTCCAGTTTGATCATCGGTACCTTTATCTGGTCTGTCGGTACTAACTTCTTCCTTGTCAGTACTAACTCTTGATCTGTCAGTACTAACTTTTGATCTGTCAGTACTAATCTATATTCCTGTCAGAAACCAACTACATCTTCAGTACTAACTGCATCTTCAGCACTATCTTTCTCTTCATTAACTACATTTCTTATCCTCCCCACATCTTGAGCATTCTCAGTATCTATGTAATCCAACGTATCATCAGCAAGCTCATCAAACAATGGATCTTTGTGGAGTGAAGGTTTAGCTTTGGCAGATTTCCTCCCCTGTTTAGATACAGACTCCTTTTGCATCTAATTTTTCTTCAAGGATTTCTTTCCTGCCAATCTTTGCTTCAAGGATACACTCTTCATCCAAGCTCTGTGGTGTGTGATGACAGGTTTGGCTTTCTTCTTAAGCTTCTTGATCTGTGCCTTCAAGTGTTTAATTTCCTTGGCTTGATCTGTAACCTATGTATACAAAGAGATACAAAGATCATACACACTTTGGAGTGTCATGTCACCCTCATTCCCTGAAAGGGGTCTATCAACTGGGAAAAAAAAAAAAAATTTTGGGGGGGGACTGAACCCTCCTTTGATTCCAACAAAATCCTCTAGAATGGAATCAGGAATATGAGTAGTAGGTGACTCGCGCAAACTCACCCCTTAAAACCTATCTATAAATGATATAAATACACCAAGGGACGAAACCACGCGAGATCAATGAAACCGGAAGCAGTATAGAGTGTTCCCGGGTCGTTATGTCCCAACGAGGCTAGAAATGGAGAATCGCAAGACGATTGATGATTTGTGTTTGAATGTCACAAGGAATGATTTGGCACTAAAACTAATAAAACTAAGCAAAAGCACATAAAAATAGCAAAGAGAATAAGCTAGAACAAGAATAAAAGCTAGGAATGGCAAAAACACTTTAAAACTTTAAACTAAGACACAAATAAGTTCAAATAAACTTAAGACAAGGCAAATAAGCTAAACTAACTCTAAATAAGCAAATACAAAAAAAAACAATTAAGCTAAATTAAACAAGATAAACACAACAGTACTAACAACAGTACTAACAGTTTTAACTACCAGTACTAACTTGGAGTTAGTACTGCTAGTTATAAGTTAGTACTGTAGCTAAGGTTATACTAGCTAGGCTAACAAGTCTTAAAGAAATAAAAAATAAGCTAAGCAAACTAAAACAGAAGATCAACCTAACCTTAATAAGCACTTTAGTAATAAGGAATAGAGCAACTAAATAAACAAAATATAAAATAAGCTAAAAAGTCTACTAAACGTGATACACTATTGAAAATATTTTAAAAAAGGAAAATAAGCTTTAATAAGCATACACCTAGGAACTAAAGAAAGTAAAGGAAAAATGGTGTTTAATCATAAGATCTAAAAAGGCTAAGAAATCATAAATAAACAGAAATTAATAAGCTGTATAAGCTAAGTAGAACAACCAGACTATCAGTTAAGACTAACATATTAAAACTTGAGTTAGTACTGGTAGCGTTAAGTTGTGCTGTTCCTAAAAGTAAACTACCAGTAATACAACTTAAGATTAGTACTGCTAGTGAGGAGTTTAGTACTGTTCCTAAATGAACTAGCATATCTAACTTAAATTTAGAACTGCTTGTTTCAAAAATAACAGCTTTAACTTTTCCAAAAATCATTTTTTACTAAAAAGCAGATTATCTACACAACAAAGACAAACAATTATAAGCAATTTTCAATCCATAACAAGATACTTAAATAGCTATGAAATTAGTCTAGCAGTTTAAACTTAAAACTAACAGTGTTAACAAATGAACTAACAGTTCTGCAATAAATAAGTAAAGTAAGAAAAAGAGAGACTTACAACACCCTTGCTCAAAACAGGGTCAAACAAAGAATCTACAAGCTCTAGCTTGTATAAAACAAGCTAGTGAGAGTCCATAAGCCCATCCAGAACTGGCTTATCATCCATAACATAAGCTGTGGTATATTTGAGAGTGGTATTTGTGATTTTCTCTTAACTACTTAACTTTTTTATTTTTACTTACTCAATGAAAACAGCTTATAAGTAAGCTGTGGTGAGAACTTTTTGAACACAAAACAATATGATTAAGAAACTTAACACTGGTATTGTAAATTGACTTAAAAACTTCAAACTTGCATTAATCTTGAAAGTGTTACAAAGCTGAAAGTAAAAACTGTAAATAAGCTAAGTTATTTTAAAACTAAAAACTAGATTAGATAACTAGATGCCTCAAAGGCTTACAAAAGGCTCTATTTATAGCCGAAGTCTTGGACTTGCAGCTTGTGCTTCTTTGTAGAGATAAAAACAAGGTGTGCTTGTTGTGTGAGGAGTATCTACCAGCCTTTGATTTCTTTTGAGCTTCTTTGGAGACAATCTCAGCCATCGAAATGCTTTGGGAATGGAGAGGGATTGCCAACATGGACTTTATACAGCTGGGGGGAAGTAGTAGGGTGGGTGAAATGATTTTGGCTAGGGAGAGAAGTGGTTTTGCAGGGGAGAAGGTATGGGACGACCACCAAGTTGTACCTGGGTTTGTTGGGCGGGAAAGAAGACTTTTTGGGGGAGTAGGCAGTTTGGTCCCCTGAAGTTGTATAACTTGAATGCAATCTCTACCCGGTTGGCAACTTTGACCCTTGTCTTTTTAATTCTTGTAATACAACTTTAGGCTTGACAGTTTTAGCCCCTCAAGTTGTATTTTCTTCATGCGGATGACTTTAGACTTCGACTTGACTTGGTCCTTTCCTTCCCGTGCTTGGATTTGTTTGTTTTTGGCTTTCTTTTTGCTCCTTTTCTTGAATATCCGTTTCCTGCATAATACAAATGCAAAACATACAAATACAATGTATTTTTGGTACGTTTTTAGTCATTTAAGTCCGTTTATAGTGGAAAATGGTATGTGTAATTAAGCACATACCAAAATCCCCCATACTAAGGTATTGCCGTGTCCTCACGCAATGTTATGAAGTAAACACTCAAGAAACCAAGAATCTTAATCCCCTCGACTAATTACCTTGAAAAGTAGCAAAGTGTTCGTCAAGGGAAACTAAAGAATCAATAGCTTCGACAAGTCCCGTTTTCACCATTTTTTATATGTATACTAACTATCCCTAATATTTTTGGATTTTCCTTTCTTTTAACAACCTGTTTGACTTCCTTTATTTTATCAACACTGGGATCATAGAGTGAGAAGCGTCCATAGAATAGTCTATGGATGTCCTGACGGATAAATTCATCGTCCCCGATTTTTCACTAGATCCAAACCAAGCAATTAAACAAGATCATTTGTCAATATAAGTCTAAATGTTAAGCACTCATACTTATGACTTGTGAACTTTTAACTCCCAACATGGATATATGATTTAAATGTGTGTACTCATTTCGACTCAACCATAGATCAACTTATTTCCATAGTCGTAATTCAAGATGAATCACGACTCAAAGCAACAACTTATTAGGACCTTGTAACTTGATTTTAAAGAACGAAAATTTTACTTAGGATCATGTGTAAACATAATCCCGCTATACCTCTTCAAGAAGCTTAACATCAGACTAGTGGAAGAAACTGACCATATCTCCGGGTTGGCTGACGAAACCAAATCTTACCCCGTTGGGATTGTTAAAGACGTAGAAGTCCGCATAGGAAAACTGAAACTGTTAAACGATTTCTACGTAATCGATATAAAGAAAGACCCCGAAACCCCCTTACTAGTAGGAAGAGGATTCCTAGCAACCGCCAATGCAGTAATAGACTGTAGAAAAGCCAAAATAGCGGTAGGAGAAGAGATCACTAGGTCAGTATTCGAAGTAAAAGGAGTCGATTTAGGTGAAGAGGAAGCACCCTATTTGACCACGGTTGGAAAAAGGGAATCATACAAACCACGACCTAGCTCAGATGGAATAGGGGCACAAACCCCTTACTATGCTAGAAAGGACTTCTTAGATTATCATTTGCCTAGAGAATGGGAAATTGCTAGAGATGATGAAATTAATCCCTTCAAGGACGTCCTAGTGTTTAGGCGAATGGTAGAATTCCTAGGGGCCTTGCCAATAAACCTTAAAAGAAACATGTGGGAGTCGGAAGACTTAATCGATAATCTGATCAATTGGGACAAACCACCCAAGGATGGAGATGGGGCATGGCATGCCAAAATTAGGATAATTGATCCGGATGGACAAGAATTCACCAAAACCCTACAATCAATCCCCGCCACTAGAAAGCTCTCCGAAAGAGAAAGTCTAGGGGAGATCATCAACTTGGACCACTTCTATGACACTTGAGTGACTTCAAGTCTAGCTACAAGACTCATAAATAAAGAAAAGCGCTTCTTGGGAGGCAACCCAATGTTTATTTTTCTCGCATATTAGGAGTGTCGTGTGTTTTAATTCTTTTTATTTATTCTTTTATGTTTGAATGAATTTTGTAATCATGATTTGTTTGTTTGTAACTTCATTTTATTTGCAATCAAATGTATTTTGCAACAAAATAAGTGTACGGGAATATATCCGGTTTATAAGAACCAATTCAAACATTTAAAATAAATTGTTTAGATTAATTCGCGTCAGTTTCGAGTCATATGATTATAACGATTAATTCCAGGTTTTTATGCAGTGCTTTCTTCTGATTTAACTAATAAAATTGCGTGCAGAAAATTTCTCATTAAAAACGAAGAAGAATTTTTCACAGTGCCTGGAGACTGCGTCAGAATTAAAACCCGACGACGTCGCGTCTATCATACCTGCAATAACTATTGTAACTGCCAAGGCTCTTCAGGTTCTGGTATTTATGAATAGTTATACACTCTCATCAATGGAGAAGAATGTAACAGTGAGGTGGCTTTATTTTTGATCAGTTGGAAGGTCACGAAACTTAATGCAGAAATCATTACGCCTGCACATTAAATCCAGAAACTGGATCTTTATATATAATAAATAGATTATAATTATAATAGTAAGCTTTTTTAACTTTTACAACTAATAAATCAAAGTTCGTTATTTATTTATTTCATAATTTATATATCGAAAAACTCGACAATGACATGGTTTACAAGTGAACCTTCGCCTAGTACAAAAATGAAAACTATAGTTATTTGAAAATGATGTGAAGATGGTCAATTGTCAAGCCTAACGTGCAAATATTCGTCACACCCTGCAAGGAAACAACCTCGACATAGTCAAACAAGCTACATTTTACCCCTCAACTTTCCTTCATTTTAAAAAAAAATCACTTGAAACAATATTTTTAATTTTTTACCGTCATCTTTCACTACATTCTTCTACTACAGAGCCATCTCATTGATTTGGGTGGCCCCATGCGAAACTAGATATGAGGCCCCGTAAGTCACTAAATGCTTAACCAAAATAAATGTTTGTATTGATATTACGCAAAGTGTTTCAAATATCTTACATTAACAACAGTCCAATATTATGCTACCAACAAAAAAACTACAAATATTTGGCCTGTTAACAAATATCCTATTTTGAGATATTTCTTCATAATTGTGGCCTAACCTATTTAATGCATTAATATATTTGTACATTATATACTGTTGATTTTTATCGGTAATATTAAGAGTAATTATATAATATCTCATAATGAAACTCTATAGGATATTGATCTAATTTTCTTATATAATAATGTCTAGGTAATTTATTATGGAAATGATTTCATAATCATTACCTAATTAGGAGTTGATCCCTGTTTGACCTCTCTTATAAATATAGAAGATTACATAATAAATACACAGAGGATTAAGTAGAAAATCTCCATCTATCTCTCGTATCAAGTAAGTTTTAATGTTATGCTTAATGTTATTTGATCGTCAATATTAATCAATATGATTATATATAATATGAAAGGAAAGGGAGGTAAGATGTACTAACATTTATGTTGATTTCTTTCTAGAAGAAAAAAAATAGAAAGTTCGAAGACCAGCCACCTTCTTCATTTTATTATTATTAGGTTTTCTTTCTTGTCCTAAATTATTAAACTTGTTTTTTTTCAACGCACAACATGAATCACTGACAACACTAACCGATCTTCATACAACAAAAGGTATACATTAATCCGTAGTAATTTATTATTGTTTTTGTTTAAAGTTTAAGTTATGAATCTCTACTTATTATGCTGTATGTATTTAAGGTTTTATTATTTGTAATTAGTTTCAATCATGAGGTTTGGATCTAGGGCTTGATTTTATAGATTTTATATGTTTGTTTTTATGTTTTTGTTTAAGGTGAATAAGTGAATTGATTATATGTGTCAAATAAACCCAAACTAAGTGTTTGGCTAAGCTTATATAAGTGGGGTTATGAGCTTATTTAAGGAGGTTTTGATAAGCCACGAAAGTGTGGCTTTTTTAAGTGGGGTTGGGCTTAATGGCTTATATAACATGTTGCATTATAAATTACAAGTTTACCCTCTATTATACTTAATCTAACATTAATATTTTTCAACCTGTGTCTCTTATAGCTATTTGAAGTTATCAACTTATTAAATATAAGCTAATCCAAACCCTCAACATGGGCTTATGAGCTTACGATATATAAGCCATAAGCCACTTATATAACATAAGCATAAGCCCATTCATAAGCTTAGCCAAACACCCCCTTATATAAGCCAGAAAGTTTCAAAATAAGCCACAAAAAGTTAGCTTATGAAACATAAGCCCAAAACCAAAAAGCCATAAGCTGCCTATATAATAAGTTTGGACTTTTACGGGTGTTTTCATAAGGTTATATGGTGTTCACAGCAACAAAAACAACAGTCCACTATCCCAAAAGAGCGGGGGACCTGCCCCTAGGCTTTACCAGAAAGACCTTTTGTGCTGTTTCTGTAGGTATATATGTGCTATGCGCTTATTTGATTTACTGGCTTATTTCTCATTATTAAGTCAAATAAGGTCATAAGTAAAAAAATAAGTCAGAAAAAATGGAATATAAGCAGAGTCAGCACATAAGCTCAGAAATAAGCTTAACCAAACACCCTGCTAGAGAGATTATTGGCTATTTGTAGTATAAAAACATGCTGGGTTCTGACTAGGAGCTTAGTGGAGGGCTTATCGACTTTTTTATGAAGAAAATGCATATGTGTTTGCTGCAACAAATAAGGACTACAAAGGAGTTTGAAGTGTTTAAGCGATTGCTCGAGCGTGAAATAAGTTGTTAGTATGTTACAAATAAGCAGTTTTTGAGTTGGCTAGTCCTGACATATTAGGGGTGTTAATAAGCGATCCCAAACACCTTATATACCGAAACAGATAGTAGGGGTCTCTTTCTATGTTTATGTATCGTTGTTCAAGCTGTTAAAATAATGTACTCATTAACATTATGATGTACTAGGTTTAGATTAAAAAATCGTATTTTGAAGAACTTGAGTAATTACTCCATAGCTTATTCCATCTACTAAATTTCTGTTTAGTTTCTGAAGGGTTTGAGATCAGTCGCAAAGAGGGATATCATAAGCTTCTATAACAAAATGACGTGGTTTAGAGCCGGGTCTAGTGTGGCTAAACTAGCAATAAGGAAAACATTATCACAAACCGGATCATACACATCAAGGACACGTATCCTTCCTTTAGGAACTCGACAATTTCACACAACAGTATCAAAATCAAAAGCACAATCCGCACCCGCCCCACGTGCGGTCCCACTCTCACGGTTAACCGACAGTTTCCTAGACGGGACTAGCAGCGTCTACCTTGAAGAGCTTCAAAGAGCATGGGAAGCTGACCCAAACAGTGTCGATGAGTCATGGGACAATTTTTTCAAAAACTTTGTGGGTCAGGCTGCCACGTCACCTGGAATATCCGGTCAAACGATACAGGAGAGTATGCGTTTGTTATTGCTTGTGAGAGCTTACCAAGTTTACGGTCACATGAAAGCGAAGCTAGACCCGTTAGGTTTGGAACAACGGGAAATTCCTGATGATTTAGATCCCGCTTTATATGGTTTCAGTGAAGCTGATTTAGACCGTGAGTTTTTCCTCGGGGTATGGCGGATGTCTGGTTTCTTGTCCGAAAACCGACCTGTTCAGACATTAAGGTCAATTTTAACAAGACTAGAACAAGCTTATTGTGGAAGTATCGGGTTTGAATACATGCATATTGCTGATCGAGAGCAATGTAATTGGCTACGTGACAGAATTGAGACTCCAACTAAGACGGCATATAACAGTCAACGGCGTGAGGTTATTCTTGACAGGCTCATTTGGAGTACACAGTTTGAGAATTTCTTGGCCACGAAATGGACTGCTGCTAAACGGTTCGGGCTGGAAGGTGGTGAGACTTTAATCCCTGGAATGAAGGAAATGTTTGACCGGTCTGCAGATCTCGGTGTTGAAAGCATTGTGATCGGTATGTCACACAGAGGAAGATTAAATGTTTTGGGTAACGTTGTTAGGAAACCTCTAAGACAAATTTTCAGCGAGTTTAGTGGGGGGATCCGGCCCATTGAAGAAGTCGGGCTGTATACAGGAACCGGTGATGTAAAATATCATCTTGGAACTTCTTATGATCGGCCCACAAGAGGCGGTAAAAGAATCCATTTATCTCTAGTTGCCAACCCGAGTCATCTGGAAGCTGTGGACCCAGTTGTGGTTGGTAAAACCCGAGCCAAGCAGTACTATTCAAATGCTGCATCATAATCCCAGCATGGGTTGTCCTTCTAAAATCTAGAGACTCGACGGTAGTTTTGCGGGCCAGGGTGTTGTTTACGAGACTTTGCATCTTAGTGCACTTCCAAATTATACAACGGGTGGGACTATTCATATTGTGGTGAATAATCAAGTTGCTTTTACTACTGATCCAAAATCGGGAAGGTCTTCACAGTATTGTACGGATGTTGCTAAAGCTTTGAATGCTCCAATTTTCCATGTTAATGGTGATGACGTGGAAGCTGTTGTTCATGCTTGTGAGCTGGCAGCTGAGTGGCGCCAGACGTTTCATTCGGATGTTGTGGTTGATATTATTTGTTATCGTCGGTTTGGACATAATGAAATTGATGAACCATCGTTTACACAGCCTAAGATGTACAAGGTAAAAATATAGTTAAGTCGGTTGTTTCTAGTTTCTAGTTTTTGAACCTAAGACTTTACGTATAGTTTTGAATGCTTACGCGTGATGCTGGTTGTCTCAGGTTATTAGAAATCACCCCTCAGCGCTCGAAATTTACCAAAAAAAGCTCCTAGAAACCGGTCAAGCAACAAAAGAAGATATTGATCGGATACAGAATAAGGTTACCTCAATCCTTAACGACGAATTCCTGGCCAGCAAGGATTACGTCTCTTCAAAGAGGGACTGGCTTTCAGCTTACTGGACTGGATTCAAGTCCCCTGAACAGCTTTCACGTATCCGTAACACTGGGTAAGATATGTATACCTTGTTTATGTTGTTCAAGTCCCCTGATCAGCTTCCACTATTGCTAAAAGTCAAATATCTTCTGTAGGGTCCAACCAGAAATCTTGAAGACTGTCGGAAAAGCAATAGCAACTCTTCCAGAAACCTTTAAACCTCACAGAGCAGTTAAAAAGATATTTGCAGACCGGTTGAAGATGATTGAAACCGGGGAGGGTGTTGACTGGGCGGTCGGTGAAGCACTTGCTTTTGCAACGTTGCTGGTGGAAGGCAATCACGTACGGTTGAGTGGTCAAGATGTCGAAAGAGGTACTTTCAGTCATAGGCATTCTGTACTTCATGACCAAGAAACAGGCGAGCGTTATTGCCCTTTGGACCACATTGTTATGAATCAACATGAAGAAATGTTTACAGTAAGCAACAGGTTAGTTGTTATGAATTATGATATTTATAATTCTACCTGATCATTCATACTGTTTCAAGGATCCTTAGAGGCAATAAGACACGCTAATAAGCATTTAAGCAGATAAGTTTTATCATGGTCCCGCAAACACTTTCTTGACCTAACCGGCTAACCCCCAAATTGACCCATTCATAAGTAAAGGGCCCAAAAGTCACCTGTTAAGAATTTTACATCCTAACATTAAAAAAATCTTGAAATAATGATGTTTATGCTCTCGATACAGCTCTCTTTCCGAGTTTGGTGTTCTTGGATTCGAATTGGGTTATTCAATGGAAAATCCAAACTCGTTGGTGATATGGGAAGCCCAGTTTGGTGATTTTTCTAATGGAGCTCAAGTGATATTCGACCAATTCTTGAGCAGTGGGGAGGCCAAATGGCTACGTCAAATCGGTTTAGTTGTGTTGTTACCTCATGGTTATGATGGTCAAGGTCCAGAACATTCTAGTTCCAGGCTCGAACGTTTCCTTCAGGTACTAAGATTACATATTACCCTATTCTTTACAGACATTTCCAATGTTGGCGTTACTATCTGAAATTTGATCACTACAATAAATACGTAAATACTAATCATAACTTCAGACAATAGAAGCACATCCAAGCACTATCTTGTATGACATGTTATATTTGATCTGATTATGTGATTGTGAATATTTAACATCATGTAATCAGTTTCAGAACACGTAAAATGAGGTAGCCTGTATTCTTGCTATGATACCTCAATGTACTTTATCTACATTTGCAGATGAGTGATGACAATCCATGTGTTATACCTGAGATGGAACCAACACAACGCAATCAAATTCAGACATGCAATTGGCAGGTTGTCAATGTTACAACTCCAGCAAACTATTTCCATGTCCTACGTCGGCAGGTGAGTTTATCAAAATAGCTTTATCAAACTGGACAGATTGCGTAACGGGTAATCGAGCTTGGGTCAAAATGGGTAATTTTCATGGACGTCGGGTTGTGTTGGGTGGGGTGCAAATAGTTGTATAAAATTTATCAGATATGTTAAATGATTACTAGAGTCTATAGGTATTACTTAGGGTGCGTTTAGTTGGGGGGAAAACACCCTTGTTTTCACAAAATGTTGTGGAAAACAAGGAAAACAGAGATCGCGTTCACATCATTGTTTTCCAACAAAATTCTCTACAAAACACAAAACATGCATTTCCCAACTTAACAAGGAAAACTACAAAAACACATTTTATTTGTTTTCCTTGTTTTCTTTGTAACCCCCCTTGTTTTCTTGAGATAGAAAAACAATATTATATGAACGCATTTTCTATATTTTGTGGAAAATAAATCTCCTTTTTTTTTACAAATCTGAAAACACAAAACAAAGAATTTTTTTCTCTAACTAAACGCAACCTTATTGTTTCTGTATTCGCTTAATTTTTTTAATTGAGTCATTTGACCCGTTATATATCAGAACGTAACAAAATTTCGACCAATTCATGAGTAAATTATGTGTAAATTGTCATTGTTCAAAAAATTCTCACGTTTTGTTGCCATGTTGCAGATTCATAGGGAATTCCGTAAGCCACTTATTGTGATGGCTCCAAAGAACTTGCTTCGTCACAAAGACTGCAAGTCAAACTTATCTGAGTTTGATGATGTTCAAGGTCACCCTGGTTTTGACAAACAAGGGACCAGATTCAAGCGCCTCATTAAAGACCAGAGTGGACACTCGGATCTTGAAGAAGGCATCAGACGTCTAGTTCTATGCTCTGGAAAGGTTCGTAATATTTATTAAAACAAGTAAAATATCGGGACACGAGTTCTCTGAATAAGAGGTTTGTGTTCTAGCTGCTGTAACGATCCTGAATTTTGCAGATTTATTATGAACTTGATGAAAAAAGGAAGACATCTGGAGGCAAAGACGTAGCAATCTGTCGTGTAGAACAGCTTTGCCCATTCCCTTATGACCTGATCCAGCGTGAACTAAAGCGTTATCCAAGTAAGGAATTCAAGCTTTATATAAAATATGTTACTTATTTTTCCTTTAAATTTATTCATTTAATTTGCTAACTTTTTCTCCATCGCAAATGTTGCTGACCCTTATCTTTATGATACTTTCAGATGCAGAGATTGTTTGGTGCCAAGAGGAACCAATGAATATGGGGCCCTACAGTTACATTGCCCCTCGTCTAGCAACGGCCATGAAATCACTCAACAGAGGTAGCGTAGATGACATCAAATACGCCGGTCGTGCTCCATCTGCTGCCGCTGCTACTGGTTTCTACACAGTTCACGGTAAAGAGCAGTCAGAACTCGTTGAGAAAGCCATAACTTCTGATTCCGCCACTAATCCCACAAACTAAAACCAAACTTTATGAAGGTATTGATTAGTAGCCTTTGACCTATACTTTGTTGAGTTTACAGAGTTGCAGTAACATGCGTTTTCCAGCCTTGTTTTTTAGTTTCTAAATTTTGGAACTTTAACCGAGACTGTTGTTTACCCTCTGGTTCTTGAGGGGTGTAATAATCACTTTAGAAACGATGCTTGCTTGAGGCTCGTATACAAAATCGATTGGCCGTTGACGCTTCTTGTGGTTAACAGACTTGTCTACGTTCCTTATGCTTTTGTGCCGTGTTACTAATTCTGGCTTGTACTTGATGCATTGACTAGGCATGGTTGATTTTAGTTTTGTGGGTCACAATTTTGTATGGCTTGGGCTTATTAAGCATGCTAAAAGTGTTAAAGATCATAAGCTTTCACAGGGGTGTTCATCGGTTATCGGTATTGTTTGGTTTATTCGGTTAAAAAAATATGGGTAAACCGAACCAAAAACCGAATTTGAATTCGGTTTGGTTTTCAAGTTCACCTCGAATAACACGAGTTATACAGTTTTTATATATTTTTTTCATTTAATCATAGATTTTTAGCAAAAGAAAATAAAAATTCCAAGCTTAAAAAATGTTATATTTATATTGGAAAGAGTTTTAATTGTTTTTTTATAAACCTTCACTTTTGATACTTGTCAGGATTTTGTGAATTCGGTTTTTGGTTTAGTTTTCATGTTGCTAAACCCGTATTCAAACCTAAATCGAATATTTAATTCGGTTGGGTTTGATTTTGGCAAATTCGGTTTGATTTTATTCGGTTCGCTTTCGGTTTCCAAGAAGGGGTATTACCGATTTGTGAACACCCTTGAGCTTTCATAGATGTCTTCATAAATCATAATTTGCTCTTCTTAAGCACTAAACCAAATTGCTAAAAGTAGTTACAAGTGGTGAATTTTCTTCAACTAACAAACCTTTGTTGGTAAAGTTGAGACAAGTAAAAGTAACTTTCCTTATAATGTAAAATAATGATTTGATACAAAGGATTACAGAATATTCTTGGAATCAAGGAATTAGGACATTAGAAAAGTAATTCCACTCACATACTATATATAGTAACTTTTATCAATGACTCACAACTCTTATCCTTAACTATATTTACTAATTAAATTGCCTCCAAACCAATCAAATAGAAAGACTTGTTTGCCACCTAATTATTTAAAGTAGATGTCATATACAAACAAGAGGTTAAGGGTTTAGTCAACGGTTTAAACCTCGCTAAATGTGTATATTTAGGATGATCAGGGTAGGGTCGGAGACGGTCACAGGTTTAACATGGTAAGGCCGTGTTCATCTGAGTAAAAAAGACTCGCTTGCCTAAGGTAACCCGAACAAGATAAATCACATCCGTTTACCCGTTTCTGCTTATATGAGTGTCACACTGCCTTTTTTTATATTTTTTTAGTTATTATAAGTTTATATTAACTATAAGTACATGATTCTGTGTAATTTAATATGAAAATTGGCATCTGACCAGATATTTGTTGAACAAAAATATTACATGACATCAAAATTATTATAAATTTTACCTATCATTTTCTGGTAATCGTTGTCATGTACGTAATATATATAATCTTCTACGCAGTCGTCACAACCAATCTCGAATAGTAATAAGTGTAAGAGTCGATATAACTTATATTGCTATTTAGCGAATAAGCTTCTTTGAAAGAAGATTATTGGAGGCTTTCTACTAAACAATTAGAAAAAAGCTATAAAAAAAATGTCCACTTGGTCTGGTTGTCCAAAGTGCCAAACAAATGAAAGAGGCAAATATTTATTAGATTAATAAATATCATTGGTGGCTTTTGACTTGTGACTTACTACCATTTTATGAAACAATAGAATTGTTGGAACTATTCTACATTGGGTTTTTTTATGTGTCATACATGTAAACAATTTTTTTAACTGGGTTTTCGATTCGACATCGTGAGCCGACTAATCTCAAAGTGACTACCCTTTTTGTATAGTCCGGAGTCGACGCAAGTGAACCTTTGTGGCTACCCCCAAGTAAACTTTTGACCTCTTGTTTGAGAGTCAAGGACCTTACCAATAGACCATTTAGTTGTTTACTTAATGCATAATTATATTTAAATATTCAATTAGGTTATTAGTAGAAAATAATAATGTGTATTATATTTTCTTGTTGTTCGAGTTTAATAAATTTATACATATGTTAGAAAAACACTTTTACATTTACACCGGAAGTCGACCTACTCGATCGGTTGTTCTCGACGCCTCCCCTATTGAACCCGATCTCCATCGACGCACCCGCAAGCTAAAATGGGAGATGTTGTTCTCTGATACGACCGACTTGTGGTTTGTGTTTGTGTTTGTGTGTGTGGTTATTTATTTAAAACGTATTTTTGTGAGGTATGTTTTTTGTGGTGTCGGTCTCTTTATTACACCAAGTTGGTCAAATGTCGGTCTCGTGAAAGAAAAAACTGACGTGACAGAAGGTGTCGGTCTCCTAAACTCCTTATTGTGGTTAGCCTTAGACTAAAGGTGTCTTGCTTAAATAGTTGGTGAAATGAAAAGCTAAAGAGATTTTTTATTACTATCATCAAGTTGTTAAAGTCATTAAGAAATTATAATGGTTGATATGTTATAAGAATGGTGTCACCTAGTGGCTGGTTGAACCCCACAAAAATGTCAACATATTCAACTTTATAAGGCACTTTTGTTCTAACTTCTGCCTTTTGGATTAATGGAGATTTGTTATTTGTGTCATCATTGATTAAGTCCTCTAATAAACCCTATGAAGTGGACAAAGATATATGATTATGTAAGCCATCATGTCTTAGTTTAAACCAAGCCATGTTGAGCACCTTCTTAATTAAGAGAAGGCTTATTTCCTCCTTCCTACCCTTTTTTTCTTAATAATTTTCGGTTTCGCTAATGACTTGCATTAATACTCATCCTCGTAAAGACGACGGTCCTCCCGTTGTTGAGAACCATACGTTTTCACAATAAGGTGATCGGTATACGTAGCTATCAATCAACAAATTGAAGACAACACATGAAGTGTCACAATCTTTGGGAAGATGAAGTTATCATGTGAACTATAAGCAACAAAATTGGTAAGCTTCTTTATAAAAAAGTTATCTAAAAAATTCGCACACGATTACGTTATAATGAAATGTACTTTATGTACTACGAGTTATACATTCATTTGGTTATGTGAATCTAAATCTATAATGACATGCACATTTAAAACACGCACCATGCTATCTCTCAATGTGCTTGTAAAGTTTTGGTCAAACACTCAAATAAGAGTAAGCCAACAAGACTCTAATAATTGGCAATGTATAAATCCCATGTGACAAATGACAAATCATTGATAGTTATTCACAAACATAATTTACGTATAACCAACCGGGTCTTTAGTCGACTTGATCGAGTCATCGGGTTACCGGTTCATCCAGTTCGACCACCGGGTCAACCCGGTCTTGCACAATTTTTTTTTTTTGCAATGATCCAAAAGAAAGTATAAATATAAATCATGAATATTCCATATATTAAGCTTAAAAATCATTTACAAACAAATATAACATGTAAAATTAAAATTATGTTGTAAGTATATATAATTAACTTGATTTAATTGTAAAAAAAAGGAAAAAAAACAAAACCCGGCCGGGTCTCGAAAAACGGGTTGACCCGGGTCACTTCAAACCCACCGGGTCTAACCGGGTTTCGAAAATATAAAACCCGAATTAATTTAAACTGTTTTTTGGACAGAACCCGGTTCAACCGGTCAGATCGAACCGGGTTTCAAATCATAACGTACCCCTGGCTCCGTCCCTGTTTGTCACATTAGTATTTTATTTTATTTAATGTAAAGTATAGTACTTTTTCTTCTAAAACGAACGAGGTACGTTGATTTAGTTAAGGGAATTTAAAAATTAGATTTTGGTTTAAAAAGCTATGTATTTCCATTTGTTTTTGTTTGTTGGAGATTTCAAAGTGAGACTACCTAATAAATATTTCTAAGTGGTCCAATTTTCCAACAATGATATGACAATGTATGAAGAAAATTTAGGTAGAACATGAGTTGCAATTGAACTGGCAAAAGAGACAAATATAACTATGTAACACCACAGACATTTCACATGTTTGTAATCACTTAGCAGTGAAATCACAACCGAGAAAAGAAAGTGAAATTTAGTTTTGGTTTTGTATATTTACTTCTTACTCACGAAAAATAAGGATGAGCAAAAGAATAAGAGAATCTGGCCAGAATCGAGAACCAGACAGGAACCAAGAAGAACCGAACTAGATCCAGATCCAATGGTTTCAGTTTCGGTTCTTGAGTTTGAATTTTTTCAATCCTTAGGCATGTTCGGTTCTTGAGTTTGAATTTTTTCAATCCTTAGGCATGTTCGGTTCAGGTCCACAAATTCTTGGTTTCAAAACCGAATACCCAATACAATATATAATTGTAAAAATTGTCTTCAGAGAACAAGACATTGTAGAATCATAGGTGTTGAAAAAAGACCAACAAACTTTGTAAGCTAGCGCAGAATATTGACTCAAAATAAACACACGCATGACGTCAAACGTTAAATTGTATTAATTAACGAATGAGTAAGGAAGAATGTTCAAACTAGCACCCCCTCCCCTTGGTCTCTATAAGGCTGGTAACTATGGTCGGTCGACCGTCGGTTGCCGTCAGTCGCCACCATAGTGACTATGTCGGTCGCCGTTGATTTTTTAGATATTCCATAGCATATCCGACCGTTGTCGTGGAGAGAATAAAGCCAAAAAAACCCACCCGTGTTTCACTTTATATTAAAAAAAAAATCTTTTTCACTTTTTAAATTTAAAAATTTATCACTATAAATACCCACTTATTTCACCAATTTTTTCACAACTTCAAACAACTATTCTCTCTACACACATTCAAACCACTAATCTATACAATGTCTTCCGATCTATTTTTTTCTCCTCTTCGGACGATGAAGATGAAGTTAATAGCGAGCTTGCTATGTTTACGGAGGCTTGTCAAGCGGCTTATGAAGCGTCAAAGCCAAAAATCCAACGAACCTCAGTAGAAAGGGATCGTTACGGTGCTCATGATCGTTTAGTCATGGCTTACTTCTCCGAACATCCACAGTATGACGAATCAACATTCCGTGAACGTTTCAGAATGAGCCGAAGACTATTTACAAAAATTGTTCAAGAAGTAACGATACTTTCCCTTTTTTCAACAAACAAATGATTGTATGGGAAATGTTGGTATTTCATCATTGATGAAGTGTACTTCCGCAATTCGTCAAATGGCACACGGAGCCGTTCCTGATGCTCTGGACGAATATATGCAAATGGGTGCGACAACAGCCCGTAAGTCTCTCCAAATGTTTTGTAAGGCCATCATGGAGTTATATGGTGAAGAGTTTTTGCGAAAGCCGACATATACTGACATGGAAAAACTCTATGCTCATCACGATGAAAAGCATGGGTTTCCTGGGATGTTAGGAAGCATTGATTGTACAGATTAGCCGTGGGCGAATTGCCCAGTCGCATACAGACCTCAATTCTCTAGGGGTGATCACGGGCCAGATCCATTCATTTTATTGGAAGCGATAGCCTCCCAAGATTTATGGATTTGGCATGCGTTCTTTGGTGTCTCCGGGATGAATAACGACGTGAACGTTTTACGTCAATCCCCTATTTTCAATGATCTCAAATCGGGGAGAGCACCGGATGTTCCATTCATGGCTAACAACGTGCCTTATAAAAGGGGATATTATCTTACTGACGGGATATATCCGCAATGGGCCGTTCTTATTAAATCAATTAAAAATCCGGGTATGAATGATCTTACACGAATATTGTATAAGACAAAGCACAAAGCAGCAAGGAAAGATGCGGAACGAGCTTTTGTGTATTAAAGCAGAAGTGAAAGCTAATTAAATATCTGGCTCGAGGGATGTCGCGACGTAGACTATCGGATGTAATGTACACATGCATCATATTACATAATATGATAATTTATGACAACGGTGAAGCGATAAGTCCCGATTATTTTCCAGAGGAACAACACCGTGATGATGATCCCGTAAGAACACATGAAGAATCGATGCAAGTTACTCAGGAGATAATCAGCAGAACGGGTTATCTAAGTCTAAAAGCCGATTTAGTGGAACACATTTAGAATAATGCAAATTAATAATTGTTTAGTCATTTTATTATTGTAATGTTTTAATTTTATTTGAATTATTATGTAATGTTTTTTAATTTTAATGAAATTTAAATTTGTTGTTAAAAATTTGAAAATGAAAAAAAAAGATTTGTCTTCAGAGAACAAGATAATGTAGAATCGTAGATGTTGAAAAAAGACCAACAAACCTTTTTAAGTTAGAGCAGAATATTGACTCAAAGTAAATACACATAACCTCAAACGTGTCATTATATTAATTAACGAATGAGTAAAGAAGAATGTTTAAACTAGCAACCCGTGGTCTCTCTAATGTCATATTTTGGTGGGCATAATCCCTATGAATTGAGTTTCATTTACGGTTACTTGCTTGACTTGAAGCAACTAGTTCTATTAATCTTTCTGTACATCATATAATCTATTTAACCTAATTACAATAAACCTTTAATTATTGTCTCTGTCACATTTAACTCTCCTAAATACTGACTAACATATAAGAGTAGAATCATCTTTAGAGAACTCATATGACTATAATGCCATTGTTGGCTGGAGTAAAGCTAAATGATCATTAAATATACTTGTTTGGTGATTTATGTATCCATGTATTTGTTTAGTTTAGTGAGAATTTTTACCTCAACTAACCAAATATCATAATACATCATCAACATCTTGAAAGCAACATGCTGGTCCTCTCATATCGCATTTTCACACCACAAAATATTTGTTACTATTGAGATTAATTTATATTAATTCACATGTATATGGCGAGAGATGGTCTAATTAAGAGATCATGAACTTGCATGTCAAGTAGGTTGCTCCCTCTAGTACGTGTACATCCTTTTATTTGTCCAACTTACCTACCCCCTATGACGATCGCCATTTGGACGCCTATGGCCCTATAACGCCCGACCTGCGGTGTCTCCTCGAGCAAAACTTTCTGGCTCCGCCTCTGTATGTTATGTTGGCATCTTCACTTGGTTACATCAATTGATCTATTCTTTTTCCAAGAAGAATGGAAGTGCTAAAAAAAGGACAGCTTAGAAAAAGGTTGTCTCTTTGAGTACAACAAAGATGAAAGAAATTGGAATGGTAGGGACTTGAGAACTTCTTTGGAATTGGGCAAAATATTGAAAATCTCAACTACTTCTAAACATAACTATTTGCTACATCCACAAAATATTTACAAACAAACATCCACAAAGAGGTGTTGTTTATTTTTGATTGGCTTAATTAAAATCAATGGTTGTTATATTATTTTTATTTTATTTTACCCCTTCTTCTCTACCTTTTTTTAAAAAATGGCTCAAATTCATACATATATTTAGCAAAACTCTCAAAATGATCTCATATAATTAGGATTTAGGAATAATTTGACTTTTGAGATTAACAAAAAGTCACTCATATATCATTGACTTTTATAAACATAATACTACACAAATACTTTAAATGCAGGCTTAAACAAACTGCTTGTTAATTATTCAATGAAAATCCACTTTTCTATGACCTCTTCTTAGTTGGTGAATTTATATAAACAAATGCTTCTCTTCATTCAAAAATCTTTGACAAGAGCAACATATCACACCCTCAAAAACAATTTGTTTAATATACACAATATTCTTGTATCTCTTTTCAATCTGCTCTACAAAAAGTTCAAAAATATGATACAAACCATGAACACAAAAAGGGACCTATATTGCACTTCTACAAAAGCTAAGGGACCAAACTTGTATACATCACAAACTATACGGACTAATCATGAATAAGCAAACCGATGAACACTACGATCTCTCAAAATTCCGGTATAAAGTGCGACTCTATTGGCAGGCATATTTATTTTCTTTTTACCCCCTTCATCTTTAACTAATGACAAATTAGTCCTCAACTTTTGTAAATTCTTACTTTCAAGTCTCTTTCTAAACTCTTCACCATTACCACTTGGCTCCATCACATCTTCAGCAAAGTGAACCTTCTTTTTCTTTTTCACTTTTTTCTTCCCATCTAAACCAAAAAAAATGTCAAAATTAATAAGTCAACAAAACTCCAAAAGTTGACCAACAAAAGTAAACGGTTAAACATATGATGTTTTCTATGTTCATGTTACTCGTACATAGTTTAACCTGTATTCAGAAGCGGAGACAAGGAGAGGACACAAGAGGGCATGTGCTCCTCTAGCGAAAAAATTGTAGTGTAAAATTTTTAAATATTTTTTTTTTAATTTGCCCCCTAAAAAACTAATTTGTATTATAGTTTCTAAAAATTATCAAAGTGTGCCCGTGACATTTTCCAAACCCTTTTCCGACTATCCTAAAACAATATGTACGCAGTGAGGTTTGAACCTAAGTTTCGGCTTATATAGCGGGCTTATGGTTTTTGTGGTTTTTCGGCTCAAGTTTCATAAGCTCATTTTTTGTGTTTTATTTTGAAACTTTTCGGCTTATATAAGCTTATTGTGACATGATAAGCTTATATAAGCCGAAAAGTTTCAAAATAAGCCAAAAAAATGAACTTATGAAAACCACATGAGCCATAAGCTCGCTATATAAGCCGAAACAAACACCTCAATGATGACCAAACAAAAGTCAAAGAAAACATATTCAAGAAACACAATTACCTATAGAGATGCATGGTCTTGGATTATGAGTAGTGACAAACTTGGTGGCCCCAGTTGGCGATTTTTGAAGGCGAAAAGCGAGGAGGATGACCGTGCCAGAGACCGCAGCCATAGCCGTAGCTAAAACCATGCCATGACAAGCAAAAGTTGATGATGACATGATCAAAATTTATAAAAATAAAAAGTATATATATTTGATATGGGTTTTTGAAATCTTGGAAGATTGATCAAATGGGCACGAGTGATGTGATTTATAGAATCAGAAATTTAAGGGTTTTTGGTCAAAGAAGTTGTAGTGTTGTAGAAGTTGGTTTGTTGAGTGTGTGTTTTAAATAATCAGGGGGAAAATGTGGTTGGTTCGTTTACTATTTTATATTCTTTCGTTGGGTTTTATGTGTTATGAATGCAAACAATTAATTTGCAACTTATATAATTGCTGCTTTATATAATGTACATTTTTTTTCGTATTGGTATTGCTGTACGTATCGGTATTAGTTTAGGATTTCATATTACGAACTACGAAGTACTACCTTCGTTTTAAAGTATTGTCCATTTTTTATTTTTGAAGTTTTTTAAAAATTTATACTATATAATACTTGATACAAAATATATGAATGAATTATGTTTTAAATGTATTTTTATTATTATAATTTTTATTATATATTATATAATACACAAAATATTTGAAATCAAAGTTAAAAAAATAAAATAAAAAGTTAAAACCGAACAATTATTTTGACACGAATGTAGTATTTTTTTATGTATTATAAATGCGAGTAACTTTAAAATAGTTTATTTATTACGAGTATAAGATAAGTATTTGATTAGGGTTAAATTCAAGTGGCAATTTCAAAAGTAATTCATTTTTTCGATTTGTTGTACACAAAGTAATCTAAAGAATTGTGTGATCGCTATACCGTGCAATTTCATCTCTTTTTTTTCACAACTGTCTCAAAGGTAGGTGGATATTTTTTTCTCAACTAAAATTGTCACACCCCGTAAATTCCCGGTTAGTATTCCGACTCACTTCGGTCATCTACTTTAAATTTTATTCGTTACGTTAAAATCTGACAGTTTACCGAGGAACTAAACTGCGTAAAAACTGAGAAACGTCATCGGACGCGTTCCGGCATCGGTTAAAAATTTACTTAGGCATTTTATGTGTTATATTAGCTTTCCTGAGTGTTTCGCGATTTTAATCACTTCCGATATTAATTTTAGGGTTTTATTCTTTAAATTACGTTTTTCGCGTTTTTGACCAAACGGAACCCCGGAAACTCAAAATCTTTTCGTGTAAACTCAAGTTATCGATAATATTATACCCTAAGCTTAAAAATTTCGTTCACCCTCATTCCCATACATATGAAGATGTCTAAAGCTAAGCCAAAACACTTTTGGTACTTGAAATTAAATCATCCTTAAACCACTAACTCAAATTTTGAAAATGTTGCCATACTAATGAAAGAAAGTGACATTTTGTATCCTAGCAACATGCATGCATGCAAGACTCTTACACATCACATGTTACTTACACACTCTTACAACTTTGACTAGCAAATTTTGAACCATGATCATATCACTTGAACCTTGGCTAGAAAAATTGAACCATCTTGGTCCTTGTGAGCCCTATTCGGCCGAACCACATAACACACACACTCTTGGTGTGTGTTGGTCACTCATGCACCACTTGAACCCTCCAAACCCTAGCCATGTGCTATAAATACAACACCACATCTCAACTTAGGGTTATACTTTCATACACTAGCCTCAAAAATTTTCACATCTCTCTTTCTTTCTCTCCCTTGCTCACGGCACAACACCACCACACAAACACTTCCATAACTTTTGATTTCTAGCAAGATCCAAGTATTCTAAGTTCACTTCTAAGGTTATCTAAGGTAGATCCAAGTGTTGGTTGGTTATTTTTCAAAGATTTCAAGAATTATAAAATTAGGGTTTGTAAGATTATTTGGGGTTTTTGAAGATCTATAATCCTTGGGTATAGATCTAGTGTTTTTGCTACATATTCTTCTTGATTTGTAAGTCTTACATGATCCTTACTTGGTTTCATCTATTATTTCTATAGATCTATGTTTGTTCATAAAGATCCATGTGTTTGTGTTAATTTTTACAAAAGAAATAAGTTAATATTTTGTCATCTTTTATAAAATGGAAGTAAACATTGTTACCACTTTATGTTTATGTTTTATATTATGTTCTTGGCGAGATTGAGAGTTGATGAGAGTTGCAACAATAGATATTAGGGTGGATTAAGGTTTAGTTTTGTTGGTTGGTTGTTGGTAAATAAATATTAGGGCTAGATTAGGCACTAATATGCGAGTTGGGTTGATTTTTGGGCGTATTTTGGTAGAACAACCTTGCTGTCCCGACTTTGTTTTGGGGTTTTGAATGACTTAAAAATGTTTTCATTAGACGTAAAAGTAGTTTTTGAAGAGCTTATTTCGAATAGATAATTTTTCATATACCACACTTTAAAATCGGACATAAAACGGCCAAGTTATGGCCAAATGAAACTCGAAACATTTTTCGGCGAAAATGGGAATATTAAATGACCAGATCAGCAGCTAAAACGGGCGATTCGGAGCCCTTCGGGTCCGAATCGGCTTAAGTATAAAACACGAAAGTTGTCCGGAATGAGATTTTACTATAACGTTGGCAACCGCTTAGCCTAAAAGTAAAAAACGAGAGACATTTTTACCACAAATCGGAAAGATAGATTTTTAAGAAACACTCTAATAAATGCTTGCTGATTGGAATAGAAAAAGGGGGTTTCGGGCACTTTCGGACGATTTTGGATGTTTTAAATGCAAGCGAAACATATAGGAATGTTAAGTAATTAGTTAGAACAACTAGAAATGTCATGAAAGGTTATTTGAGATGACGACCTTAATAAAAAGTAGGATTATTAAAAATGGTACGAATTGGACATTTAGGCGATTTAAACATAAGGATTAGGCTATAACGTTTTGAAACTAAAATATGGAAACTAAAAAGTTTCCTAAAAAGGCTATTGTTTAAGCGATTTGTAAAATATGGAAACTTAAGAAAATAGGGGACGCTATTAACGTTTTGAAACTAAAATATGGAAACTTAAGAAAATAGGGGACGCTATTAACGTTTTGAAACTAAAAAGTTTCCTAAAAAGGAAAGTATCTAAAAATAGTAACTTTTTGCGAGTGTCGGGATTTAACTAAGACATGGTAAAGTTTCAAAGTCTTTTATTACTAAAACGCAAACACACTTGGATGCTTTAAATGATGAACATGGATGCCTTACTTGTTTCTTTGACGAATGCTAAGTCATACCCATACTTACTCTAGGTCGCGGCTAGACCTCCTTATATCTTCATCAGTTGTTGTGGTTATCGCTTATCCTTGCTAAGGTGAGTTCATAGCCCCACATTTTTACTGATTTACAAACGCTTTATACTATGGGGTGAGAAACATTGTTGCTTTTAAATTGGACACAAGTTCTTTACGCGAGTTTTACTTGTTTATGTGTTGCCTAAGTTGCTTACAAACCTACTACTGCCCAAATTATCATGAACTGTTAGTTTCTCGATCGGAGGACCGGTTGAGGGAGCGCGAGTGAGTAAATAGATCTATTGGGACTAATTATCCCTATCCGCTTTGGTTCCACTTAACGAAGAACAAACGGATATATGTCATGTCGATTGTACATTATGGTGGTCTTTGGTTTGGGACACCGGTTAGGGCAGGAATACTATGCGACAGGATGTAGCATGCCCTGTTGATTATTAGCTTTAGTGTCATGAGCTTAGTGCAACAGTAAATACTTTTTATGTGATGCTGTATCTGTTATAGTAGTCACATACATTTTGAAATCTTGTGGTCCACTCTTGTATTAACTTAAACCTATGAATTCACCAATATTATGTTGACGTTTTAAATATGTTTTCTCAGGTGCTTAGCTTGGATTGATTCTTGATGCTATGTGGAGTCTATGTGCTATGTGACTTCTCCAATTTCAAGACTTATCTATTATTTACTCGTTGTCATTGTTAAAACTTTATTATGCTTCCGCTACTTTTAACTTAATTACTATGGGCTGTAAAACTTAAATCTATTTTATTTTATGCAACGAGTAAACTTTTTCAAACGTCCATGATTAGTGGTCGTTCTTTATTGCTTGGTGATCAGATTGTTATGACGTCACGCCCTCAGACATGTATTCCGTCCAGGCCCCGTTTGGGGGTGTGACAAAAATGATATTTTGTGCAACCCTTTGTTTTTTGCTCGATGGATGTGATGTTTGTATAGAGAAATGGAGAAAACATATACTGACACACTTTGATATTGAATTAATGAGGGAAATGAGTTACAAAAACTACTAAACTATTACAATGAGAAGCTATATATACTACTATAACTACACTACTTGTGGAATAGATAGTCTACATGCTAATCTTTACAACATACTATGGACTACATCAAGTTACATTGTCTCATACACTTACCGAGTAGAATTCTGGACTTGTGGTATGTTAAGGGGGTGTTTAGACATCTCTGTATAGTGTGTACAAAGTGTTTGGGTGAGTATACTACATCAACCCCCCTCCTCCCCCTGCGCAAGTTGGCAGTGTGTAAGGATTACACATGCCTAACTTGGATAGGCAATTATAGTGGAGAGTTTTGGGGAGCCCTTTGGCAAGAATATCTGCTATCTGATGTTTTGTAGAAACATATGTTGGAGCAATCACACCTTGTCTGACTTTATCTCTCACAAAGTGGCAGTCAATCTCTATGTACTTGGTTCTAGCATGTTGGACATGATTGGATGCAAGAGCTATAGAGGAGATGTTGTCACACATGATAGGAACTGGTGTAGAACTCTACACTTTTAATTCTTGTAATAAACACTTAAGCCAAGTGATTTCACATGTAGTGTCTACCAAAGCTCTGTACTCAGCCTCTGTTAGTGATCTAGAAACTACATTTTGCTTTTTGGATTACCAGGAAATAAGACTTGAACCAAGGAAAATCCCATAGCCAGTATCAGACCTTCTAAAAAATGGACAACTTGCCCAATCACTATCACAGTATGCTGTCAGATGAAGGTTTTTGTTTGATAGGAAAAATAGGCCTTGGGATAAAGTAAGTTTTATATATTTGAGAACCTTAAGTAGAGTTTTTATATGTAGTGTAGTTGGTTCCTGCAGAAATTGGCTCAAGGCTTGAGCTGAAAAAGCCAAATCAGGTCTTGTGATAGTTAAGTATAGAAGCTTTCCAACTAAAGTTTTGCAAGTAGAAAGATCAGATATGGGTTCTCCTCTATCCATTGTTAGCTTGACTATTGGGTATAGTAGAATGGTTGATGGTTTTGTGTCCAAAAGACCAACATGAGTGATAAGCTCAGTAACATATTTCCTTTGACTCATAGCTAAACCAGTGGTATTCCTGAAATTCCAAGGTAGTAATGTAGAGGGCCTAAATCCTTAATGCTAAATTTGTCATTAAGTTGTTGCTTGATTTTGTGAATAACTTCCTTGTTGTTGCCTGCAATCAATATATCATCTACATAGACTAGCAGAGTGATGAAACAATGGTTTTGTGAGAAGGTGAATAGAGAAGTGTCCACATGGCTTTGTTTGAATCCAAGTGAAATAAAAAAGGATGTAAGCTTCTCAAACCATTGCCTATTTGCTTGTTTTAAATTATAAAGGGACTTGGTTAGTTTGCAAACTATGTTGGAAGGAAGGTTATGTGTATAGCCTTGTGGAACTTGCATGTAAACATCTTCATGGAGATCACCATGAAAGAAAGCATTGTTTACATCAAGTTGCTTAATTATCCAATCATTCTGTACAACAACATTGAGGAGAGTTCTAACTGTAACCATTTTGGCTACTGGTGCAAAGGTTTCAGTGTAATCAATTCCCTCTTTTTGGTTAAACCCCTTGGCCACTAGTCTAGCTTTGTACCTTTCAATAGCCCCATCTGCTTTGTGTTTGATCTTGTAAACCCATTTGTTGCCAATAGGTGTCTTGCCAGGTGGTAATGGGACTAGTATCCATGTATGATTCTTTTCTAGAGCTTGTATTTCCAATTTCATTGCCTCAACCCATTTTGGATTTTTGGATGATTGTGCGTAAGTTGTATGATTCTTTTCTAGAGCTTGTATTTCCAATTCTCTCTTTTTGGATTTTTATGTACTTATGTACAAAGGATACAAAAAGACACTTCATTTACTCATCCTCTCCTTTTTGAAGGCGTTTGAGGGTTTCAGGGGTTAAACTCTTCATCCCAAGTCGTGGGA